>VXCM01000064.1:119484-260209 GCA_014773175.1 Lucifuga dentata | reverse complement strand
AGAGAGAGAGAGAGAGAGAGAGAGGGGGGGGGTCTCAAAAAATGTATACACACTTTGAATGACTATAAATACAATGTTTATGCAGAGATATCTAGATTTTATAATCCAAGTTAAAGAAGACAAGTAGAATCTTTTGAGTTATTGCAGGTGTTTGAACTGATGACCGTTCTGATCCAGGCACTGCTGATAATGTGGACAGATGGAATTGCAAACATCACGAATCATTTCATTTGGCATTGGTATTCATTTGGTACGTATGTTCTCACACTTCGATAAATATCCTTTTCTCAAAGCTTATTCTTGCTTCTGCCACTACTTCTAATCAGTTGCACCTGTAAAAAAAAAAAAAAGAAAGTTTGAGTGAGTTATAATCATTCAAAGTGTGTATACATTTTTTGGGGACACCCTGTATATATAGTTTGTTTTTACACTGACAATTAACAAGATCACAACTGGAATTATCTATAGTGTAAAGCAGTCCTGGGAAAAAAATAATAAAAAATTTTAAAAAATGAAATGATTACAAAAGAGTTGATATAATACAAAACAATAGATAATTTCCATAACCTTTACTGTACTTTAAATGTGATGTGAGGCGAGCAAATAATTTACTATTGAAACCAAGTATTTCCTATTTCAGATAGTTCCAGGTAGAGTAGCTCCTTTATGTCCAAAATAAAGGTCTGAAAGTAACTCAACATATGACAGTATTATACTGACCTACATGCTAGCTGCTAATGACTGCAGCCTCATTCTTGCCCAGTTCACTGTTTTCAGTCTAGGTTAGCTGATTTGATGAGTATCAGATAGCCTAGACCTAAGCTTCCTGTGTTGCATCTCCATTTGGTTCCCATTTAACCTGTCTCACAGCCAATAAAGGACCTAGTCAGTTACAACAAACGGGGAACTTCATATGCAGGAAATAGGCCAATTACATTAAACCCAGAGCGCTGCAGCCAGTGAGCTAGGGGTTAAATGGAAAAAAAGAAGAAGAAAATAAAACAAGAAATATGTAAAGAGGCAGGGAGTCCAGCAGTAAAAGCAGCAGTTTGGGTTTCAATCTGCCGGTTAATCTTCAAACAGCAAGCTGGCAGTGTGCTGGTCACTGATAAAGGCCCCGCTCTGTCATCACACAGCCTCACCTCCAGTCACTCAGCCCTCCTGTCAGGACGTCATCTGGAATCTGCGAAACAGCCAAGGGCAAGGAGAGGAAAGGCCACAGAGAGGCGGCGGATGTGGGGATCTGTGTTTGTGTGTGTTTGCGTGCACGTATCCGTCCAGCTCTGACTGTGTGTTAGTGTTTGTGACTACGCGAGTCTGCTTGTCAGTGCATCTGTATATAAATGTGCTGTTTTTGCTGGCGCATGTCTGTGGCATGGCCCTGGCCCAGACCCTCCCCTCCTGTCTCCTTTCCCGTCATGTGCACGCAAACACACACAAACACACACACACACACAGAGCTCAGGTCTGAGTCATAAAATCAAACGCTGATTGTGTGATCATGGGTAATTGTGTGAGGAGAGGCCATAAAGTCTAAAAAGGGGTGTATTAGTGTTTTGTGGCTGTGTTTTATGGTAAGGTGTGCTTTTACGTCTGGGGATGGCTGTGCTGAAAGGTGAGAAGGGGAGGTATCAAAGAGCTGACTTTGTTGTTTTAAAGGCAGTCCCCCTGAGGTAGACCGCTGCTGAAAGACAATGTTTACTGCCTGTTGATTGACAGTGTAAAGGCACCCAGACGGCACTGAAGAACTAATTGGATACGGCAGTAAGAGTCACCGTCTTGATGTCTGTAGCACTTAATTATTATTTTGACATAAGATTATTTAAGGTTCACACATATGGTTAGGAGAAATTGAAGTGACTAATTTAAAGATGCGTGATTTCTCTTTAGTTGTAGAGAATTTGCATTTTGCACATTGTATGACATGGGCTAATTTACATATTGCTTATCTGCTAATTGTCCTTTTGTATTGAAGTGATAGATGTGACATTTATCATACATCAGGGCACAGTGCATGCATCAGAAATTACTGTGTGACTCTCCATTTTTATTCTAGAGCGGTGGTTCTCAACCTGTGGAATGTGTATCATCAGTGGTACTTGAAGCAGTGATCTGCCAGTTGACTCTGAAATTTCTGCAGGGAAAGAGATTGTGGCAAAATTATTCACAGATAAAATGTCTGCCATTACAAAATATTTTTTGAAAGTTTTATTATTATTATTATTATTATTATTATTATTATTATTATTATTATTATTATCTTTTAATTAGTGAAAATAGCCTGACTCTTCCTGTGTACACACTATGCAGTTCTGTTCCATTAGGGTATTTGTCACTTCGCATATTGTGAAATCCTATGTAAATGTGAAAACAGCTGATCTAGAGTTTATTACAACCTGAGAAAGAGTAAGAAAACATTTTTTTACAGCAACTTCAAAGTATACACCTAATAATTGTGTTTTGTGTCTTTCTCTCTCTATTTTTTTATTTTTTTACTTGATGTCTATAAATTGCCATGTGTATGTAGCCTATTTGCATTCAATCAAGATTAGTCACTTATCCTTGCTCCGTGACCTCCAGCATAACTGTTAATTGTGTGATACTTTAAGGAATGGCTGTATCAAGGTATGTCCTTTTCAGAACTATGTGTGGCATGAACAAATGATTTATATACTCAAGCCAAGGTTGCACAGAAAGTGTTCTCTGTGCAGCCTCTCTGTATATAAATGCAGCATTGGCAGGGGGTTGGAATGGGGCTGATTTACTGTTTGAGCTCACTTCACAGGAAGAATGACTGACCTAGAGCTTTGAATACTAAGTTTTCTGTGTGTTTGCATATGCACATATAAATGTATGCATGTGTGTACTTAAGTGCTTATTCTATGTATCATTATATCATTAAATAATAGCTTATTATTTTTAAGCTACATCCTATAGCTTAAAAAAATTCTCAATTAAGATAATACTACTTCACCAGCAAGCAAGAAAAATCACAGAAAAACTTAATCTGTGCTTTTATTCACTTTTAGCCAGTTCATGACAAATGAAACCCATTTTATTTCTCAATAGTTACCTCAATAACAAAATTCCCTTAGATTTCAGTTGTTTCAATTCTTTGCAAAAAATAACAGTCATCATATGAAGCATCAGGGGATGTTCCATGTACCAGAGATGGTACTCATACCACAGTTTTTTGTATCAAAAAGCACCGAACATCAGGACCAGATTATGTTTTGTTTTAGGTGTATGAATATATGTGTGTGTAATTGGAGTATGTAGAGGGTCCGCCAGGTAAGGAAATGCATGCAGAAGTGGCTTACTCTGATTATGGCATTCATATGCCTGAATACATCGATTTACAATCGTATAATCTAGGTCTTTTACTCGGAGTAAGCTTACTCTGATTTATGCTGATTTCAAGGTGTATACATGTTTGAAAAAATATGAGTATAATCCAATTTTTATCAAGCATGTAAATGTACTGACTGTGATGTGTATTCCACTTCCATGTTAAAGTATTGAGAGACATGCGCACACCAATGTTTTTTTTTATTTTTTATTTCACTGTGCTGTTCACTTTATGATTAGTTCACTTTATGGCCCTGCATTCAGACAATGTTCTGTGTTGTCTTTCTCTGTCCCTCCGTAAGCTCCCAGATCATTTCCAGACCTTGCATCCAATAATATTTGGTGGAGCATACATACAGGCTGGCATAGTGAGGTGAGTCACTCAGTCAATCTTTCATTAGGCCTGAGGTGAACAGGGTCACACGCCACTCCTTCACAGCCCAAGACAAGCAGCACATCTGCTATGGGGTTGATGCTTGGAATGATAATGCCTCTTTCTCTCCTCTTATTTCACAATCTTTCTTTCTCTCTCTCTTTCTCCCCTGTATCTGTCTGTCTCCTCCACTCATCAGGAGGCTACCTCGGAATAGGGCGGCAGCATTGTGTGGGAGGTGATTGTGTGATCTGCCGACTCAGGCTTGACCTTTTCCATGTTATCCCTCAGATTGAAACCAACACTCATGGCGTCTCCTCCTCTGCTTCCTCTCTGTTGTTACTTTTTTTTTTTTTTTTTTTTTTTTTTTGCTGTTGATTTAATGTTTCATACATACTTTGTAGAAGGGAACTTCTGACCACATGTTAGCATTTTGGCAGGTGTGTGGCTTTGTGCAAATGGACATATATTGTGTGTTTGCACAATTTTATAACTGATGATCATAAGTAGGTTTGGCAGTTGTAATCAGACTCCAAAATTAATCTCAAATTACATTAATCAGTGATACAAACAAGCGATTTCTATGACAGAGGCTTAATTTGGGTACTTTGGTGTGTGAGGCATTTATAAGAGACAAGGTACAAAGGAAGAATTCTGAATAATTCAGAAGATTCATTCAATTTTAACTGTAAAACGTATTGTTCTGTGTGCAGCTGTGCCATCCAAAGCAAATGAGACCAACTTGTGTGCAATTTACTGTGTTGTCATGTAGAGATGGTGAACATACCTCTCTCTCTCTCTCTCTCTCTCTCTCTCTCTCTCTCTCTCTCTCTCTCTCTCTCTTTCTGTCTTTCTGCGAGCTTTGCTGTCGCAGCAGTTGCTGTCAGTTTGAGCGGTGCCTGCCCCCAAATATAATAGGGTTTTCTTGACTGCCTCCCCAGGGACTGACTGGCAATGAAGAATTCACCATGGCTCATTTGGAGCAGAGCAGGGACGGGCTTCATAAAACTAGCTTCTCCATGTCTCCAGGCAGGTCTGTGGCATTCCAAAGAAGGTGTTAGTTTCACTGATAATACGTTCTCAGAAAGACAGCACTTAGGTATACTGTGTTGTCCAATGTCTCCGGCTCTGTCTGTAGCGCATGTCACAAGGCTCAAAAATAAGGCTGTGAGCTGCTGATGTAGGCTCTGTTTTATAGTGTGTATGTTATGTAAATGAGGTGTGTATTTGAAACTGGTGATCTCAAACACTGATAAATGACTGTCATCACTATGCCACTTTGCTAATGTCATGTGGAAGCAGAGAAACAGCCACATATGAAAACAATGATTCATGATTGTGGCTGCGGTCGGTTAAGCATGACTGTCTTCTTATGATAATTTTTTTTTTTTTTAAGTAAGTATCACTGCACTAAATTACATGTAAATGTATTCAATTTTTATTTATTTTTTTATTTTTTTGTCTTTAAAAGTTGTAAAGAGAATGTTATTCTCAAATATTTTACTTTCTTATACTCGGGAACGAGTTACCCACTTTGTACTGTCTCACCTGGTGTAATTTTCATCGATAGCACCTCTCCCTAATTTAAATGCATATAAACATGCACCACACACACACACACACACACACACACACACACACACACACACACACACNACTCCGAAACCACAGGCCAGTATCTGTGGTATGAGGGCTTCTTGTTGCTAGACAGCTGCATGCCTCGGCCTCTTCACAGCGGTCGACTGAGCTCCGAGGAGCTTGACAAAGAGGCTTAAAGTCCTCCCTAAGTCTCCAGCCCCTAGGTCGTCTGCATACCCTGAACCCAGCTCTGGAAAAGGCCTGAATGCAAGTTTAGCAGCTATGGTTACACCCCGGCAGACCCCTACCGCCCCAGTTCACTTGCATTACCATTTTTTCCCTGGGCTGCTTCAGTCTTATAGCCCAGCAACAGGTCCCTCTGGTGTTCCCCTCTTATTTCATAACATGATGAAAGAACTGACAGACACACTGCTGCTACTGAGGGACTCTAGTGTTTCTTCTGTGTGTATGTGTGGGTGTGTGTGAGCAAGTACGTCTGTGTTTATTCCTGTGTCTACTAGGCCATGTACACACTCTGGTGCAGTCTTGTGCCTTGAGTGATTTGCATCTGCATTCTCACTCCTTGTGTTTCTACTTATTTTGTTTTGCTTAGCGTGAGTTTTCTTAGTGGCAAAGGGAGAGCAGCATGCTGCGAGGTGTTTTTCTTGGTCCTACTGTACAGCAAGCGCCTATGACACAGCCTCTGTGAAAAGACCTGAGGGTCTAGATTGGATGTGGACAATAAATCATCACCCACATCCACCCTGTCTGGGGGCACAGACGCTGGAGGGTACATGGGTGTGTGAGCGGACACAGACTCTCACCATAAATGCATTGCATACAGCTGGGAGAAGGACAAAGCAGAGGCCATGAGAAACTACTGCAGGCATTTCGGTAAATGAGGAAGGTGTGTGTGTGTGTGTGTGTGTGTGTGTGTTCTATATGGGCTGGTGTGTACCTATGTCAATTGCAAGTATGTGTATGTGCGTGTGTAGGAGGCGGTATTCAATGTCGGCAGCTGGAAGTACTCAAAGCTGCTGCTGCTGAGAGAGAGAGAGAGAGAGAGAGAGAGAGAGAGAGAGAGAGAATGAAAGAGAAGAAATGACTGCAAGAAAGAGGCTAAGAGAGGTACCAGCACAGGCTCTCTCTTTACAGGGGCTGAGCTCTTGTAGAGTGAAAGCCCCTATAGAAAGAAAGCAGGGTCATCTCAACAGCACAGCGGCCTCTAAAACACACACACACACACACACACACACACACACACACTGGAGCAGAATAACACCAAGACCAGCGTGAGTGCAGAAAGTGCACAGCAGTCCTCCTCAGGAAGTGGATCTTGTTTAGACTTACAGTTATGTGCAAAGAATAATAAGGACTAAGACATTGTTGGTACAGACATGCACTGCTCCCCCCGTCATCCTTTTATGTCTGCAAAATCTCCCTCTTCACTCGGACAGAAACTCCCTTTGTGTGATATTGTAGATGAAAGAGGATTAGGCATACCTATGTTATGGTCAGTGCCGAGGCTCCCACCCGGCGATGCCAAAACAGACAGATGAAAGGTCTTCTGGTTTTTGAAACTCACTGCAGGTATTTTGCCATGCTTCTTCTGGAAGTTATTCAAGTTCACATCCTTTCTTTTTCTTGCTGTTCATACGTCAGTGTCTCTTCCTCTTTTTTCGTTTTTTTTTTTTTTTTNTTTTTTTTTTTTTTTTTCTGGAGAGAGCTAATGGAGGGGAACTGAGTTACTCAGCTCAGGAGTGCCAAGGCTGTGATTTTCACTGTGGAGAGTTAAAAGTTACAGTGCACAGCTGAACTTGTATATTCAAGCATTTGGCAGAGTTACAGCTCTCCAGCTAAGCCACATGTTTCAAAGTTTCTAAGTTAACAGCAAAAAGAACAGGTGTCTCAGGCAAGGTTTCTGTTCTTACTGGAATTATGTGTTTGTTATGTGCGTGTGTCCTCTCTTTTCTGTCACATTAAAACAGGTCAGTCTAGCTCATGCCCCTCCTTTTTTCTTCCTTTTTTACACAGATCTGCACTGTAATGAACACCTATAGTTTTGTGTGGGGGGAAATACAGCCCTGTACTTTGTGCTTCTCCCTGACAGAAACATCAGTGAATCAACCCAGCAATTTCAGTGGGTCATTCCGGAAGATTCTGTTACCTTTCAACAACCAGAGCGGGCCCCCAGGCTAAGGCCAGGGAGAGGCCAGGGAAATTTCGGGCGGGAGGGAGAAAAAAGAGCAGATGGAAACTGAGAAACCAAAGGAGAGATAGATGCATTCTGATCAAGTCTGAAACAGGAAAAAAAAAAAAAAANAAAAAAAAAAAAAAAACAACTAAAGAAACAAGGCAGGACTGTAACTCAGAAGACGCACAGAATGTGGCAGGCAAGAGGAAAGATCTTGAGACAGTAAGGTTGTGAGAGTACTTAAGTCAGTGGAAATCCTTGAGTTCATACCGTGTTCCAATCAAAGTCCATTGACCTAGCAGGCCTGTGACAAATTATCCTAGCAGCTCTACATATGATTCAATCAGCATGGTGGATAGCTTTCTGATGAGCAATAGGTCTCCTTGTATATCAGCCAAATCACCCCCTGATGACTGCATCAACACGCAGCCTACATTTTCTCTACGTGGAAAGTGAAAGGAGAGCTTCAAATCAACCTTTAGAAAGGTACATGTTGTCTAAAGAGCACCTTTAAAGCCATGATGCACTTCACTTCTTTGTCAGTTCTCCGCAAGAGGTCGAGATGAAGGTATGACATCTTCAAGTCATGAGCTTGACCAAGTGACATCATCATAGAATATTCACTTTCTGTCTCCATGCCATAGTTCTGGAAACCACCAGAATGTGTGTCATCATGCAAAATTAAACCATAAAAAGCACAGCAAGAAAAAATACTGAAAACATGATGATAAAAACTGCCACAATTGCTGTGGTGGCAGAGGCTGAACACAGTTTGCTCTAATGTGAAAGCATGGATGGTTGAATTGATCACTTTCAGCGTTTGCCTCCTCTAATGGCTGAAGGTAGGCGATGGGAATGTGGATGTTAGTCAGGTTCAACACTAGTTAGAAATTGATCATGATATCAGCTTTGGGAGAAAAAAATTACCACTTTTGGCTGAACTCCACCTATCTAATGGATGTGCAGCATCTGTGTAATAATAACTTAGACCTGTCTATTTGTGATTACCAGATGAAATACACCAATAAATAAAAGTCTGAAAATGTCAAAGCGGAAATCTCTTTGTGGTGAGGAAACAGCACTCTTCATGGAACAGGGGCTTGTGGATTTTGCATTCCACCTTTTTCAGAGGTTGAAGTTTGACATCTCCAGTTAACATAATTTAGGTAATTTGCAGCAAAAAGAACCACAATTGAGCTCAATTTGGTTGACAAGTGAAGGTTTTCTAGATGCCTGAAGCTATACTTGTTGTTTTACCAGCATTTATTGACTATATTTAAACACATAACAGGTAAAAAAAAAAAAAAAAAAAAATCCTGGAAATATTTCTTTTCAAAAACTGTACACATTATTGTCATCCTTTACATATACTGCAGTATTACTCCATACATGCAATTAAAGCACTATCACAGCCATGGCGGCTTGTTTACTACTCCCTGCTTTGCTGGATTCATCTATAAGCACAGTGACCATATGTGCCTGGATGGACAAAGTGGCTGTAGGGTTTATTTGGAACCCCTGTCACTCATCCATCACATAATGTATAGGTTGAACTACTTGAGATGTGGCTTGCTATGCCACCTGGTTTTGAATTGCCACTATATTGGATGCTTGCACATCAAGCGGGACGCCATCTGTGGCTGCAGGGTAGATACACACCAATCACACGAGACAAGCCAGAGGACACCTGATATGCTGGTAAAGCCAATGGATGGATTCACTCTCTAGAAGCTAACAGACCTAGCAGAGCACTAAACTAAGAGTAGTGAACATCTAAAGGCCCACCTCTCTTCTTGTAATTGAAAGTGCACTCACTAGTGAAGCAGCAAGAATGTGTATATATATCTTGCTTGAGAGATTCTCCCAGGAGGGTTTCTATGGGGTGTTTCATTTTAAGTTGCTATCTGTCACATGGGCAAACTAATCAGAGAGACAGATGAAAGGTGGGGGCCAGAGGAGGGGTCAGCTACTCAGTGATGGCTTCCTCTGATGGCTGGGTGACCTCTCATCCCCCACTGGAGGATCCTAGGTAAGGGATAAGCCATGTGTGATGAAACTGAATTTTAGTTCCTGAGGCTGTGATGACCCAACCCACATTTGAAATTTCATGCAATGCAATTAATCATTTATATTTTATTGTTGCATTATTCCTGTACAAGCAGATATGGAAAGTAATTACGTACTATATTTAAGTAAAATTTTGAGGTTCTTGTACTTTGTACATTTTGCTCCACTCCACTGCACTTTTTTTTTTTTTATCTGACATCTGTAGTAATGGCTTACTTTGCAGATTGAACCCTTAATCTCTCTGTTTTGGGGTAGAAACCTTGTATCTCAGCCTTGTTTTAGCTCAATAATGCTATACATTTTTACATTATCCCATAAAGAAAAGGAGGTTAGAGATTTTACCTTAATGTAGAGGAGCATGTAATCCTTCAACTGACCTGAAAGCACAACAGCCCCCAAAATTGGATCAAAATTTTTGAATGAAAAACTTCATATCTTTTTTAATTACTGAATTCCAGAATTGTCATCCATTCTATTCATTCCAATCTTCCTAAAATTTGGAGATATGATTAATTGTGGTATATTAACTTTTACTTAAGTACAAATACAGCTATAAGTATTTAATATATAGCCAGACATGTCCATCTTTCTCACTTAGTCTTGCAAGATTCATCTGAAATTTCCATCTGCCTTCATCTAGTCGTCCATTCATACATTTATAATTGGAGATGTTGCATACAGCAGATTCCTGTGCTCAATGGAGCCTTTCATGGCACACCAATCAGATGCCTTCTCATACTCTCAGCCTTCACCAGACAACAGCTATATTTACTTGTATCATGTTTGAACAAGCCCCACTTGAAACAAACTCCTCTTACATTTTGGATTAGACGTCTGCATACAGCAGCAAACAACAAGAGCCCGGGCCAGCAAGTTCAGCACTGTGATCATCATGCTGTCATAACAACATCTCCTCATTGCTGGTCAAAGGAAACACTTTATTTATACAGCTACAGCGCTGTGGCACAGGAGTTGTAAAAACTTAAAAGATCCCCCTCATCTCCTGCCCGACGTAACCGAAAGCGGATTTTCACTGCCTTTCTTCACAGTGTGGAAGCAGTATGAAGTGAAGCTCAGTGGAGAGGACATTAGATTGTTTATGGTTTATTAATTGTTTCTGAGGGAGAGGCAGACCAAGCGTGACCTACTGTTAACTACCATATAAAACATCCACATGTTCACAACATCTGGGGCCTTCTAAGTAAACAATACAGTGAAATACACTTTCTAGCATTTATGTTTTTTGGCTCCAGTACATGAAAGCAGGAGTCACGTCTGCCTCTGCAGCTGCTTGGCCTTTTTTCGCTCTGTCAGTCCCATCGGCACATGTCCACTGTCGGGGAACGGTGCCAAAAACGACCACTGTGTTCAATTATATTTCAGTAATCATGTATGATACACATTAATCAAATGCAATAATCAGTTTTCACTGACATATGGTTAGCAGGGCTGCCCTGTCAAATTGAAAATATCTGTAAATACTTCCGTGTGTGAATAAGTCTTCAAAACGTACGAATGCATTAGTTAAAATGTCATAATCAAGTTTGTCATTACCATAAACGTAATTTCAATGCCAGCCAAGGCTTACAGATGCAAGCTAGCATAGTAAACAGTGGGTGGTGTGTGTGTGTGTGTGTGTGTGTGTGTGTGTTTATGGCATAAAACACAGAAGTGAATTAAAATGTGATGTCATTAAAGTCTGGCAGGGTATCACATTTATTTACATGATGTAACCTTCCTCTGCCAGGACGTGTCACTCAGGACTCCATCTGCTCTGTGTGTGTGTGTATGTATGTGTGTGTGTGTGTGTGTGTGTGTGTGTGTGTGTGTGTGTTGTTCACCAAGGTACTGCAGCAGGCCTCCGATATATGACCTAAGTGATGGCCTAAAGCTGTCAGCTCTTTCCTGTGGGAAGAAGAGGACAGCAAAACAACTGATTATGTCTTCCAGTCACACAAATACTACTGACAGTGCCTCACTGCCAAGAGAAAGTGGTCCAAATGTGATAGAACTGAAGTGCGTATGTGTGTGGGTGTGTGTATATGTGCTTGAGATAGAGAAGGGAGTGTATGTAACACTGCATTTCGTTCTATTCACAGCATATCATTCAGTTTGGTTACACAGCAGGCTATAAGAAAGTGATATTTGTTAACAATGGGTTGTCTTTGATGTGGCAAATATATTGAGGCTATTTGTGTAGGTTGTATGAGTTTCACCCACCATCTTAAAACCTTAACATTTCCATTAGGCTGATTTATAATTTCAAAGGATGGAGCTCCTTGTTTTGCAGTTGGGAACAACTTGAGTCCGGAGGCATTTATGAATTGATTGAGACTTCATCTGTTGAAGCTTTGATGTTTTACTCATTCTTTTTTCTCTGTATTATTCTTTCAGCTTCCCCTCCTTTTGCATGCCCTCAGAATTAAAGGGGTTCATGAATGGGTTTCTTCATTGAGAACACCTGTTCAGCAGTTAAAATAAGCAGGACTATTTAATACTTCTACCATCCCATGTCTGTCTTTGAGCTTCTTCTGTTCCAATATAATCAAACAGGAAGGAACACATTTCCTGTCTTCAGCCCATATGGACTTAATGGTAACATCCATATACACTGCTACATCTTTTGCCTCTTTTACACAGCAGGGACTTTTCAGGAACCAGGAACCTTTTCAGGAAGGCAGAAACTTGTCCTTCATTTCACATCAAGGAACCAGGAACCCTTTTTTTAGTTCCTACTCTGACGTAGGTACTCTTCAATGGTTCAGAAACTGCTGGATTGAGCTCAAAAGAGAGATCATTGCTGACTGGTCTGACACAAGCTTCCCCAGGCAGTCAACCATTAATGTGAAGCATTGTAAAGATAAATTACATAATGAAAACAAGACAAACAAACTGACTCCGACAGATGTAGCAGTAAGTGGTATGACACAATGGGTGCTATTTTGGGACACCAACCAGCATACTCCGGTACTGTCAGTATGAGAAACTCAGCAATATTTTGTTGATGACATTAGACAAAATCATGGGTGAGGAATTGTCGCCAGAAGGTAAGTTGTGTGTTTGTGTTGTGGAAGTGCCTCAGCTGTCGGAATGTAGACCGCACTGCTCTGATTTCCAGAATCTTCACGGGACTTAAAGCACATTGTGAATGTGAGGAAGGAACTTGATGTAGCAACCGTGTAGTTCCTACTGCAGATAGTTCCCAGTGAGGTAGTTCATAATTTAGTTCCAAACTTTTGGTATCACGTCTCTTTGTCATTCTCTCTCTCTCTTTCACTCTGTCCTTTTGGGCATGCATCTGTGTGTGCTCACTTCCATAAAAATAAAGCTAACAAAGTTTGCTGAAGCTTTGAGCTTTCCCTTGATCTGGATATAAAGCTGTATGGTTCATGTTGGCTCACGTTTGGTTTTTACTGCAGCTCAAAGAGCTAATTGTGTTCAGCAACATCACAGCGTGACACGATAACTGACTAATGCATTAGCCATCATTCTGTTTGATAGAGCAGTCGCCACACCGTCTGTACACTTGCAGACTCACACACAGACACACACATATACAGAAAGCTCGGCACTGCTGGTAACACACCTCACCTCTTGTGATGTAGCTATGGGAGCCTTGTCATGGCTGCTCACTTGTTTTGATGGTGGTCGGTGTCACGGCTGGTTCACATGTTGTTTTGATCCCCACTGTCAGAGCCCAGTGAGCTCACACAGACACAGCTGGCTAGGGTGGAGCTGCTAGGGGTGCACAGGGAGTTGAAGGACATGGATCCTTGCCAACACATTTTATACATAGCACATATCTTACAAGTGCAGCTGAGAATTAGAGATAGGGGACCCTCGCCCCAACACTGCCCACCCCACCATCTGCCCGCCTNCTTCTCTTCTCTTCTCTTCTCTTCTCTTCTCTTCTCTTCTCTTCTCTTCTCTTCTCTTGAGGCAATCACTTATATTTAATGACAGGAGAATGCTAGTATGAAGCTGGATGCATTTCTCCTGAATGTCAGTGTAAATGAAAGATTACCGGCCCTTTTAACAGCGATAAAGAGGGAGGACATTATTTTCCCCTCGCTGTCTAATTTGGTTCTAGCTCTGAGGGGATTGCAGGGCCAGCAAAGGTTAGGTCTGGTGGGTGTGTGTCAGTGTGTCTCCCAGTGGAGGTTACAGGTCTCCGAGTGGATATAATTAGAAACTTCCATGTAGCTTTTACAAAAATACTCAGCTTCCCCTTGCTTGTTTTCCTTTCACCATTTATCTCTGCTCTCTGGTGACATGGTAGGGGAGTTAACCACCATGTTCATCTTTATGTCTCAACTTGCCCCTGTTTCTCTGCTAGTATAAATCTTACATCCTGCTCCTCATCTGCCAAATAAAACACATGGAGAGGAATACATATAATCAGCATACATGAAGTTACAAAAAACCTCATTCTACTTTGGACTACAATTTTTGGATGAATGGCATACATAAAGTAGTCTTGCCATGTAATTGTGTGGTATCAACATATAAAATCAAACAGGAGAGATGAATGCTAAAGTACATTTTGGCAGAGCTTTTTGCTTAAATTAACCATTTGCTCGGTTCATGTGTGTTAAGTTTGGAAGCAGTCTTTGTACACATCATCATGGCAGTCTGTAATATGTGTGAATACATCAGGTCACTCCTGCCAACATAAAAGCCCCGATACATTTAGAGCTGACAGTTATTAGTAGAAAGCTGTTGGCAGATAACTATCAGAAAGAATCCTCCAGTGTCTTTCATCCTCCTACAATCTGCTATAAATAATAGCAGGTTAGTGAGGATAGGCTGACTGACTCATACACCATCTCCATGCTGCCACTGGCCTGCTTCTTCTCCTTTTTCCTATAGCTGTCATAGTGTCATTGGGGGCTCAGCACACACAAAGTCACACCGCCACATGCAAAATCACATTGGTTCACACATATCTCCAGACTGCTTGAGCAGCAATAGATGTAACGCAACAGTTATTCATGGCACCAGCCACCAGTTGTGAAAGAAATTCTCAAATCCTTTATGCCAAAGTACTAAAAAAATATTCTATTACAACTTAAAATACTCTGTACTCCATTCACAGTTTTATTTAATGATAAGTAAAGTATTAGTAAGTACTACCAATAAAATGTACTCAAGCATCCAAAGTAGTCAGTAAGTGCTTTCAGACTTAAAGTTTCGAAGTATATTAGGAACTATTTTACTCAGAGCTATCTTGAGTAGGAGTGCTCAGTGCACTCCCTGCTCACAGTCACACTGTGTTTCAAGTCCTGTGAAGATTATGAAAATATCAGGAAGTGACATCCATAGTGTGACAGTCATATCGTTTTTGCATTTGCTAAAACTTCACTGCCACACACAACAATGAAAACAGAAGCAAGGAAGGGTTTTGTGAATATCCTGATGGATGGAAACTTCAGAAAGAAAACTGCTTACAGCATTCAAATTAGTGCTTAAATGTAAAGAGGGCTTTTTATTAAATAAATAAAACAGCAATCAGTCTTACCAATTGGTTCAATTGTGCAAGCTCCACTCTTCCAGTTTCTGGGGTTGCTGAAGAAAGCTTAGAAGGAGCTAGAAAACAGTTCAGGAGTTATAGTTCAAATACCAAAATTGGTCCTGATTTCTTGGTGCAAAATAAAGGAAAGTTCCTGCATTGCTGAAAAGTTTCTTCAGTTCCTGAAAAAGTCCCTTAGGTGTAAAAGGTGTTACTGTCAAAAATTCTCCCTGCAAGCATTAAATCTTTGATACATGAACATCTGGCTCATGTTAATGACTCATTACAATACAAAAAAGATAGATAAGCTAAATTTTTACCCTCTGAAATGATGTGGAGTAAAATAGGAAACAATAGATATACTCCAGTAAAATTGTACTTGTACTTGAGTTTACACAATTTACTTCAACATGTATCAGCCACAACTGATTTGAAAGTCCCCACTGATCCAGAGAGAAAGGAAAAAAACACATCTTCTCTCCACTCTTCAGTTAAGTAGTACTGTGCGTTAATACAGCTAATTAAACATTTTAATCAAGAATAGCTCAGTATTGATCTCGATCTGTGATGGGGGGTGGGTGTTGACTTTAGCATTCTGATTGTTCCTGCTCTGCTAGAGCTGTCACTCACCCTCAAACCGATCCCATCAACTCTCTCTCTCCTCAGCAGCAGGAGAGCGAGGACCAGCAAAAACAATGAATTGAACTCATCCCGACTTAGAATTAATCTCATGTCAACTTCTATTAACACGTACACTCTTTGATTAAATAATTACCTAAATGCCATAAGCCTTGGTGATTGAGTCATAATCCTGAATAAGCTGTAACCAGCGTTGGTCACCTCCTTTGCTATGATTAGCTCATCGTTTGCTTGGCTGCCAGAGCAGCAGCCCCCCCATCTGTTATGCTCTGGTTCTGGGACATCAGTTTTGGGTTTCAGTGTTTATAAAACCTGCTAACAGGTTCTTGCTTGACTCCTGTACTTTTAAACTCATAGTGTATGCAGGTGCATTCATACAGGCATGCACACACACACACACATATGCCCACGTATGCAAATACATTCACACACGTCTGCACATTCTGACAAGTGCAGTTTCTCACATTATACTACAGCTCAAACCCACCCACAACAAACCACACACAAGCACACACACACACACACACACACGTCCCTTCACACATCCACTCACAAACACATGCATATCTACCCACCTGCCCACCCGCTACTCCCACACCTCACACATAAACAGCCTGGCATCTGTCACAGAGGGGTCACATGTACACACACATGCACACACACAAACACAAGCACCCCTGGACACACACAAACACAGTCCTGTTGTCTGCAGCGAGTGAACCCTTTTGACCCTTTGACAGGTACACGCTGGATCTCAAAGTGAGAGGAGAAGCTCAGAGCAGGTCTACAAGTCAGAGACGTGCCCTCTCCATAGGTAGCTGTCTAACTCCTCAGGGCTCCGGGGGATGGCGATGCCTCTCCCAGGAAGTCATAACTCTCCTCTCAGGAAGTGAGGTGTGTCTAAAGCGTTATCTACATCTGTCTGGGAGGGAAGCAGGAGGACAAGAGGTCAGACAAGAATGGGACCACTTATATCATGTTTTATGTATGACGTGTGGCATGTGTTTGAATATTTACATGTGTCTGAAGGTGATGCAAATAAAGAAGAAAAAAGAGGAAGGAAGTTCGATGAAGTGTACTTCCTTCGTCAACAAAGTCTCTCTGTAAACAGTTGGGCATGATGCAATTCAAGAACTTAACCAGTAACACAGACAGCACATATCATCTATTGATCAGAGTTTGGCCTGCATATATTAAGGTTATTCAAAATGAGACTGTTGGTGTAACATCAGTAATCGAGTTCCCCTGGACTACTCAATCATTTCCTGAAAACAAATTCATTTTACACTGACATACTTGATAAACAGTTAAGTTTTCAGAAAATATTCATACATCTAAATGCAGGGGGTCATTAGAATATGTTTCCACCTTATCACATCTAACAACAGCAATGACCTTCAAATGTGAACATTGATTTCAACAATTTTACCTTCTTTCCTATTCCTGATAGCTTCCCCATATTCCCTCTGGTATCAGGTATGTTGAACGACCCCTGAAAAAATCATGTCTGAAGAATATAAATGATCAGCTCCCACAAAGTCGAGTTAAAAGCTTTGGGGGTGAGCCTTGTGAACTCTTAGAACACTCCCAGGCATATAATTAAAAGGTAGTTTCTAATTTCTGTGAGAGTAAATTAGCGCTTCAGCTTCATTGTTAAATCATGGCTGGTGGCACATAGCCCGGGGAGATGGATTGAATGGATCAGAGAGGGTTGGACGGTCACTGGATAATTTTGACAATGGGGTTCGGGGGTATCATCCATCACTCAGGAGCTTACATGAAAGTTTTGACAGGTAGAGGTCATGGCAGTGTGGCAGGAGCCAACAGAGATGGATGCCTTTAATTTGGGTAATGAAGAGTTAACCATCTTGGGAGAGCAAGAGGAGCGTTAAATGGGAGAACCGCTCGCCATTAAAAGAAAGTCTTATTTAATTCCTCCAACCCTAATGAAAGACATCGGAACACAATCCTTGATTGACAACGAGGCCCCAGCTGTAAATCCCTGCAGACAGTTCACTTAAGTTCCCTCCCTTGTTAATCTCAAATATAATGAATTGCAAAACTAAGGTTAAATGTGGCAGCGTGAATTCATTATCACTAATACATTAGCCCGTAAGATGATTTACAGTGCAGTCTCTCTCTTATTTTCATTAACGGTGAATGGCTTTGATTTAGCCAAGATTCTGGTGGCCTGTTCATCCTCACCATCAGTCTCACTAGCTTGGTCATTGTCCTCCTTTATATCTGACCTCTTCACTCTAGAATTGGACAAAGAATTAAAATTTGTAGGAGCAGACAACCTGGCAAAAAATTATTATTCTGCTTTTTAGTGTGACTACAAGACCCCTCTTTATCACTTCCTCGGAAATTATATTCATCCTGAGCTGTCATTCAACTTCATCCTTGACCCTGCTCTTATTGTTGCAGGCTTAATGGTAGTGCCTTCACCACGATAACAGTTAATGCTCTTCTGTCTACCAGCAAAGGTCTGCAAAGTCTATCTCACACTAAAACACCAGGGACCTTATCTGCATACTGAGCTGATAGTTATATGGACATTCAAAATGTATGTACATGCTCCTCTATCATTCAGTAATGAAAAGGAAAGTATCCAAAATGCGTGTTTCTTTCACAGGTATAATTTTAATACCTACAGCACATTGTGTTATTAGACATGGCATAACATTGCAGGCATTCTGTAACTTGGGCAGCATCCACTGTCTATTCACATTAATGCTTAGAGGAATGTCAAAGATAAATCAGCTTATTAAGGGTATATACCCACAAGCAACAAGCAGTATGCCCAATTTGCTTCACCCAACATTGCATATACTGTAGGTATTGGTTTAATTTGTCACTATTTTTCTGAATGTTTCTGTGTGCATGCCTGTATCTTTCTTGTGCATGTGAACATGTGCATGTAAATGTGTGCACAGTGTCTTTAGATTCACATGCTTGGGCATAAATGAGACAAATTGTGATAATGCACTAAGTAGGGGCTGCAGTAGCTATGGTGAGTGACAGGAAGGTTATGGGCTCCTAATGACAGGGTTTTAAAGCTATGGCTACTGCTAATTGGGGTGATGTGTCCGTCCCATGTCCCCCCAAGACATGTCTAGCTACCATGGATTAGACATGATTAAGGTACTGGTCTTCCTAGTGCTTCAACACCTCTCACAGTATTTACCCGCAATGGTCAGATTACCTGAATGATGGACAGATAGAGTTCATAAGGTCATGATATATCTCGACAGTTAGTTTGAAGCCTATTATAAGCACCTTCATGGCTTTGGAAGTTACATATATCACCAGATTCCCTATGAGACAGTGCAACCGTGGTGCAGACAGAGAGCCGATGTAATATTTATGCAATCAGCTTGTTATATAAAAGTAGTTCAAAAATAATGCCTCGGGATATTTTTCACATGGATAAGTAAGTTAAAAGAAAAACAGACCGTTCTTACAAAAAACACAATTACAGAGTGTAAAATCATTATGTTCTTTTGGCAAACAGTTTAGTCTAGCATCACACTAAGTATGCTTTAATGGCTCTTCCCAATTAACAAGACACTAATTATGTGCTGCTTCCTCTACAGGTTTAGCTGGAACACTGTGTTTTGTGCACTGCCCTTTTTTCTTTCAACTACAATCTTTCTTAAAAATGAATGAAACCACCACTAAAATCGTAAAATCTTCCCTGAAGTGAAAAATGAGAAGCATGTCTACCAGACAACCAGAATTCACAGCATTGCTTCAGTATAAAGAGTCATATAGAGAACCAAAGCAAAGGAATGATCATATTTATCAAATGCAGATGTTTATTCCTACTTTTCACCAGGAAAACCGTCGGGATTTTAAATGATCAAATGTGCTAAAGCTTATTCTCTTTCCCCTTGTTAGCTCATGTCTGTTCACAGGAGCCTCTTGTTTTCATTTGTGAAGAGGGCTGAGAATTTAACGGGAGCAGGAAAGTACCTTGTTAGAATGAATCGTCCTGTGCTTGACAGACACTTATAATGAGATTAGTGTAGGGACGTATCAAAGAGGAAATGTTGGAAATAAGAGAAGAGCTAATCTGCTCATACTTTTATAGCTAAATTTTTTCCTTGGTTTTCTCTAAACTTTGCTTTCCTGTTCATTATCTGAATTGTCTTGCAGCTCTCACTTTGTTATCCTGAGATTTCCTGTTCACACTGGAAGTGAATCAAAAAAAAAGAAAAAAAATGAGACTGGAATAATAAATGTTAGAGATTGTGTTGCCTGAAATAGATTTTGTAATATATAAGCCTAGATTAATTCTTAGGAGCAGGTAAAAAAGATTGTTTCCAAATATTAACATAATCAGGAAACAAATTAACATAATCAATGTAATCACATTTCTGTATGCAATCAAGGGTGTGTGTTTGGGGCATTTGACAGTATTGCATATATTTATGTTATTCAAGAAATTCCAAACAAGAACCTTACATTGCTCACCTTGTAAAGACATATTCCCTATAAAGGCCAAATAAAATCTGCTGAAAGCACCAAGCTTTGCCACACTTGAGTTAGTCTGTGGCTGTGATCTGCCACACTCATTACCAAACCCTCGATTATTGATTTCTAGATAGTTGTTAAACACTCCCCCCATGCACACAGCTTAGCCTTTCATATCCCTAAGTCTCCTCCAATGACCTTTACTGTTAAGATAGAGATAGCTCTCAGAGCATACAGAGGGATGGAGGATTTGCAAAAGAGGACATTTATGAAAATCTTTCTTGAAGCCTGTCTAAGAAATGCTTAAGAGACATGAAGGAAAGGGCAGTGAGTTAGTGTATGGAGAGGACATATTGAGGTCCTGATATGGATGGAATGCAGGGGAAAATACCAGTCTATATGTGCATATGTAATGCAAAGTATAAAAAGGAAGTCACTGGACTCTATTGAAGTTTCCTCTTTTTCTGTAGTGCAGTTGGTCTTTCCAGAGATGCACTCATAAACATATTTGAGGAAAACATTACAATGCAAAGGCTGATATTGAAATGACCTTCAGTACAGAATTTAGTTGGTATTTAATGAAGTTCAATATAGTATTTGATGCATGCCTGCTCTTATTTTAGGCCAAAATGAATGTGTGAATTTGATGCATTCGGTCTAATTTTGAATGGTTAGCCTCATGACTGGAAAATGTTTTCATTCTGGCCCACGTGATTGTCATTATGTTTACAAAGTCACACTGTGATTACTTGCAAAGGTTTTTCACCTGTGCATAGACAGCAATCTTTTTTCATCTTTTCTTTTCAGACCTACTGCTTTTTGACTTAATAAAGCTGTTGAAGGTAGTCAACATTACCTAATTTCACTTCAGATTTTAGTGGTTATATGTCATGAATGCAGTTTGAGGGATTGATTTTTTTTTTTTTTCCATTCCCCACATTGATGAAACCCCTCCTGGTGGCTCCCTGGGGAATCCATCTTGTGCTGATAACTTTGAGCTATCTTATCTGGTCACTGTTCAAACAAGAGTGAATGCTCAGATTTGCTTCAGGTGTTTGTCTCTCTATGGGTCCATTTCTTCTTGTTTTTGTTTTCAAGGTTAAAGCCTGATTGATGCAGCGGATATTCACAATGCTGTTTTTGTCCAACCATGTTTCAGCTTGTGACTAAATCTCTGCCACTCAGCAATTGCATCGGTTGAAAAAGTAAAGTACACAGGGTGATTGAGGCGGGTTCATGTATTAGTTTGTATAATGTATATTTTCATGTTACCGTTTTCCATTTTTCAACCCCTAAATGACAAAAACTGCTTTAGGCAAATTTCCTTTGAAAATGTCTTTCCTGTGGTTATTCAGGAACATCAATTGGTCACAGTGAACAGTAAAATAAAAGTGATTGTGCTCAATCAGTACATTTACATGCATGCTATCCTTTGATTTTTGTCTGAACTGTGAAAATGCAGAGTAAGACTTATGCATGGATGGAATTAATAGAATTTATGAGCCAGGTTAGGAAAAGCATGCTGAGATTAACTGCATAAAAGATACCGGGGAAATTCATAAATACAGCACTAGACTTAACATGTTGATAATGGCAAATATCGTCAAGTAGCCATGTTCCTTCATTCATAAATGGTTATTACCTGCATCTTTCAGCATTTGCCTTAAAAGAGGTGTTATTTTCTTATTTACATGCAGGGAAGCTATTCATAAAACATCCTGTCACGCAAAAATTAAGACCTGTTTCTGGTGGTAAACTTAAGCGGTATAAAGTCTGGGTGATGTTTTGAACTGTGTTTACCTCACATGAAATTTGATATTCAAGCCCACTCAGCTGATCAGTTAGTGTATTTAATTTCAATCAGATTAAGTTGCTTCTGTGATTTTTTTTGAAAAAAAAAAACAAAAAACAATCTGTTTATTGCCTTAATGAGACAGATACACTCTTCTATGTTTTTTTTTTTTTTTTTANTTTTTTTTTTTTTTTTTTAAGTTGTCATTGTGGAGTCATTATTTTAGTAGTTTCTGGTAATAAATTCCCTTTAATATTAACTTAAGGAATGTGCGTAAGTCATCAAGCTGACTTTAATTCCAGGTTATCCAGCAGACCTACCCACTAATTATAAAATTCTAAGAACCTAATACAGTGGCTGAGATTTGCCCAAAGGTCATAGATTCCCAATTTGTCATGCTGCTTTGAACTGACATTATTCGACTGGTGGTGCAAAGATCATAAACCAGTAAAACTTCAGAGCACAGGTTGCAACCGACGGTGACTAAGCACAGCGGAGGCCCCTCACCATTCTATACACAAACTGGCCTGCAGTCAACACTGTCTTATCTTGTGAGGGGGCAAGTCTGGGCTAGCCAGTGGGGAAGTCGAGCCACATGGCTTTAGCAGGAACAACTTCTTAGAAATGAATTGCTTGGGAGAAATACAATAAACAGAGCTATTTTTCTAAGACTGATGTTAAGCTACATGTTTTGGCTTTATGTTTGACTAAAGCCACTAACTTTTATTGATGAACTTTCCCACAGTTCCACTACTAAACTGCAACTGCAAACACTGAGCTCATTATGTATTTCTATGATAAATATGTGTAGTTTTCATCTAGTTTTGTATTAACATGGTAATAAGAGCTTTATATTTGTCATGCTTTATGTGTAGCAGTTCTGCTGATTAAACTTTCCTCTGCTCTTTCGATAGTGATTGTGTGTGTGTGTGTGAGCAAGATCTGACCTGCAGCCATACAATCCATCAGCATTAGTCCTACAGAGTCTCCAGACTAAACACACTCTCATTACAGTGGCCGTGAGAGCCTGAAGGGCTCTTCATCCACACAAGTTTATTAACACAAGACACAATGTACAACACAAAACTAGGTACACTGGACTCATACAATAAACACTGTTTCAGTGCTGCTGGTTTATAATTAAAGGATTTAAATGGCCAGAGCTTATGGGGAATGACATGGCAATATGATTAGTGTAGAACATACTGTACTGTGTAAGCCACGGTTGCTATAGGATGATGTAATCTCCTTCAGGCTTCTGTGGATTCTTGTTTCTTAGTCAGGCAGTGTCTGTACTGTGGAGAGAGAGAGGTGCAGAAAGAGGAACTAAGGGAAAAAAAAAACTTTTTCAGGATTTCTTATGGAATTCTAACACTATAACTTAAATGTAGCCCACTATTGAAAATTCAATAAAATTCAAATTTCCATATCCCTTGTTCACAAGTGCAAATGATTACTTAAGTGCCAGAGTATAAATTTGCTTGCACCCTGCAGGAATACATATTTTATTATCTCACTTAAACTCATTTCAGATCTACAGGGTGAACAAAACTTAAATCCACATTTGAAGCTGATTTGAATGAGTGAACAGGTTTATCCAGTCTAGCTGCATGACCCACCTCCTGACCAGGGTTGTGAATACAGGCCAGTTTGATTTGTAGAGCAGAAATTCTGGAGATGTACTCAAAGTGTTTGTTTAAATAAACTTGTATACATAAGAAATACCACAGTGGAGAATTACTTTGTGACAAATACGAGAACTGCATTTAAATCCTACTCAAGTAAATGTGAAAATGTATTAGTGTAAAAATTTACTTCAGTATCAGACATCAGCAGTTTTCCATCAAACAGTTATCTCAAATTCAGGATTTTTTTTTTTTTTTTTTTTTTTAGAAATTTTGGAATAAATAATAAAAATGACTAAAATTGGATGAGTAATGTGAAAAAAAAAAACTTTTTTAAAAAATAATGTTTGAGATTTTCACAATCAAATGGAATATAAAGTACAAAGTAACACAAAATAGATACTCCCTCAAAATTGTAATGAAGTATCTAATTAAATAAATCCACTGACTTACTTTCCATTCCAGCAAACTTTTCATGTTTCTAATGAGAATTTCATTTAATGTTTAAAGTTACTGGCATTCCAACATTTACATTGCTTTGATAGCAAATTTGGGAGAGACAGAGAGCACAAAACTTAACTTTATTTGTTCTTATTCTACATAATATAATTGTTTAATAATATGCTCTTCTGTTAGCAGCAACGTTTATGGAAATTCAGTTGCAGACTGGAGTCTTTGTGAATAATGATGACCAGAGATTAATCTGTGACACCAGTCTGTTATGAATGGATCAAACATGGGTTAGACATTTGTTCAGCAGAGTGTTCCATGCTGGTTCCTGCAAGAGAGCAATTTTAATGGACTATCATATTTAACTGTTTGATAAGTTTCTAAAGATACTCTCCTTCAAAGATTTGTGCATGCTGAAGTCGTTACATGAATATTTATTGGTGAGATTTTTAGGTTTAGTTGCAATAAGGAACAGTGTCGTTACTAACTAGACCAGTCACCGTCTCATCTGTCTTGCGGCACTTTATGCATAACAACTCAATCTGTTCTATTTAGTGAAAAGCTAACTGCAATATAATGACTGGAATAGGGTGCTCTAAATTAAAGGGTTACTCATGTGGAATATTTTATATTTGATGGTACATAATTCAATGTAACACACGTATGGACTGAATTTAGAATAGTGTTTGCCCCCTATAAATTAGTAAAGTGCTGTTGCAAGTACAACTACACACAGGGTCCCAATATCTCTGGCCTGTAATTGTATTTGTGTGTCCCTGTGACAAACATTCCAGCACAATACTCAAGCCTCAGCTGTTTACATTCATGACAAGATACCCCAGTCTCAAGTATCTGCTAAGCATCAGACCTTGAGAGACAGAGGCCACATCAAGGAGGTCAACAAAGAACCTGACACCCTGGAGATACATTTGCATTGAGTCGAGAATGTAAAGAAACAACAGGGCATAAAATGGGCTTAGATGTACCAAACACTTCAGTGGTAAAACAAAAACCTCCATACTGCTGTGAGATCCTCACCATTGTCCAAGCTATTCTTATCTTAGGAGAGGAAGATTGTATGATCTTTGAGTAATGACACCACAGCGACGGGCAGGCAGCGAGATGAATGCTGGGCAGCTGGCATAGCTTGTTTTAGTATCATCTTGCCAGTTTAGAGAACTAAATGGCTCATAGTAACTGGGGACAATGTACAAACCATAAATCTTTGTTTTCATAAGCTGAATATTAGGTTTCAACTCCAGTCATAGGCATGCATAGGAGGGTCTGCAAGTCTGTATGGAAAGAGACAAGGGTGGCTGGGCAGCTTCTACTTGCAAACTGCTGGAACTTGTTACATAAATTCTATGCATAGCACCAGATTACCATTAAGTGACTCCACTATATAGGCTAGAAAAACAGCAATTCACTGTGTGGCAATAAACATTGTAACCTGAGTACACAGGATATTCAAGCACATGTCTGTCGAGTGAAAAGTTAATTTGCGTTTTTATTTGCTACCAAAACAACCCCCCCCCCCCNTTTCAACCCCCACCCCCTGTACTCATTGTGAAGCCATCAGATAGCGGCTTCCAAAAGTCCACACCTGTCTCAGGGCTATGCAGAGGAGATAGATCCATGCATTTTGAGCATCAGATAGCCTCTAGCCAGGGTTAGTATTGATCTAATGCTTCACTGGCCCTTTGTAAGAGCAGCAGCTGCTTTGGGGAGCTTTTAGATAAGCAATGCAAAGGGAATTGTTTCTCCTGAAACCCTCTTTCAATGTTTCTACATAAAAACCATTCGCTTAATTCAGCATTCCATTGCTCTGGAATAAAATGTCCTCTCCCTTGACACTAAAAGCAGCAAATAAGCATTAAAACATATGCCTTTGGGGTATTAGAAAAGTGCGTAGTATTAGAAATCATGTAGTGATAATGCAAATCTCTGGATTTTCCCTGGATTTCCCTGTTTAATCACATTTAATCTCTAGAGTGAAAATGAAATGAAAACAACATGTGTCTGTATCCTACAACTCTCTTTCCTCACTCACACACTGATTACAGTCGCAGGCACTGAATGAGGTGATGGAGGTGGGGGTGGGGTGGGGGAGGGCATCCTGGCACATCTGTGTGAGGCAGGCATGGTGCTGAGACCCTCCCTAAGATGACTCATAGGCTGCATGGGCTGACACCAGCACCTCATTCACAGCCAATAATGAGCCATGCTAATGAGCAGGACAGCCACCCTGCATGCTCATCATTAAGCAGTGCTGTGATTCATGTCCAGCATGAAACCATCATATAAAGAGACCGGGATGGCTGCAGCAGGCAAGGATG
Organism: Lucifuga dentata; assembly: GCA_014773175.1. Lineage (NCBI taxonomy): Eukaryota > Metazoa > Chordata > Actinopteri > Ophidiiformes > Bythitidae > Lucifuga > Lucifuga dentata. Next base: position 233,822 of record VXCM01000064.1, on the reverse strand, counting down.
AGATATGTAGAGATAAGTTGTGGAAAACATTGAAGCACCATTCAGAATAATTTAGTGTGATATGGCTGATCAAATCATTATTTTTATAGTATTTCTGATGGAATAAGTACATCTTGGTTGATCAGAATTGAATAATACACATTAAATTGCCATCCTTCTACCTAAGTGGAATGTCAGGCTTTTGAGCACACACACAAGGACAATTTCCTAGAATTCCATACAGATATGCAGCCAATATGTGCTTGCAAATTCTACTTAAATATGATACCATGCTATCAGTTTATTCGAAAAAAATAACCTGCTCTATCCTAGTCTGTGCTGATTAGAAGATCAAATACCACTCCAATGAATCTATCAGAAAAAAACACGCTGACAGTGAAACATGCATGTGCATACGCAAACCTCCTGAGACTCCTGCTCCGACACATATATCTGATAAGGCTTAATCAGCACAGGGTGGTCATGATAAAGCATTTCAGCCCTATCTCTGTCTGAGGAGACAGAGACAGAGGGGGGCACTACCTCCTGCTTCTCTGCTCCTGGGATGGAAAGTGAGGGCCCCTCTATCTCTCACCATTTCTCTCTCTCTCAAACTGCTTCAGTCTCCTTAGCCCTGTCTTCTTTCCCTGTATGTGCCTCCGTCTCCTCTTTCTTTCCCCCCTGCTATCCTCTCTCTGCTTTTCTATCTGCCTCTCTCTGTATCAGTAGAGACACTTCTTAAGCCCCAGCTGGGGAAAATACTGTGGCTGGGTGGGGGAGGGTTTCAAAAGGGTAAGTGATTGCCCTCTAGGGGACAAAGCAGAGAGAAAAAAGCAGGACGCCTTATCGCCCCAGCCTCCAATAGCACTGCTGGCTACCACCCAGAGCTGGGGGGNGTCCAGGAGACGCCAGCTAGATGCTACACTGCCTCTTGACACAGCAAACTCAGCAGGGAGCCTTCCATCCATGCCTGGCTGTATGGGCTGAATGTAGGGCTGCAGCCAAATGTTGCTGTTTGAATCAGTGTTATTACTTTGCTTGCATGCTTTATACCATACTACAAGAGCATTATTCCAAATGGATAAGAAATCACAGCATGTGTGTGGGTGTTTACTGTAAAGATGTGATTCTGGTTTTCATTGTTTCAAGGAAAACAAATCTGACAGAAATTAATATCAACAATTGTGAGGTATTTTCTCATTTTTTTAAAGGCAGAGAGCAAAAAATTAAAAAAAGAAAGAAAGAAAGAAAGAAAGAAAGAAAGAAAGAAAGAAAAAGAAAAAAATATCAGTGAGGGGTTTTGNAAAGAAAGAAAGAAAGAAAGAAAGAAAGAAAGAAAGAAAAAGAAAAAAATATCAGTGAGGGGTTTTGTGTAATCTGGGTGTAACATTTTCATCCAGATCTGTAAAACAGGATGTACTACTGACCCATTTCCTCAATTCAAATGCAGACATGAAATCAGCAAGGGAAACACCAAAAAAAAAAAAAAAAAAAAAAAGTGTGATAATACATTTAAATTAACATGTTAAAGTTAATAATAGCATTAAATCTTCCTCTAAAGCCACTGCCAGCTGCTAAAACGTATCCATCTACACTACAGCATGCAGGCGAGCCACCGCATCCAGGCGCCTGCAACAGTGTCCAAGCGCCACCTTCAGTATCCCACCTAAGGGAGAAAAAAAAAAATCAAATAATCACTAACCTACATCTTTTCCTCCAGACACATCTGTCTGGAGAATAACCGCTGTTTTTGAGGTCTTTTCCCACCTCTGTTCTAAAATAAGGGGACAAGCTCCTAGTTTTATATGCGCTGTGGTGCGTGATGTTGATCTCAGGAGCACATAGTGCTGTGTGTTTAATATGCTTGTCTCGCCCGGCGTGTTGCCCCAGACACTGTGTACCACAAATCCCCACCTTCACTCCAATGAGAGGCTGGAAGGAGGAATAAAAGGGTTAAGGGGAGTCTTGGATGGAGTCTGCTGGGCGGAGTGGAAGGGACGTGATTGGGTAGCTTTCTGTGACGCAAGGGACATGAAAAAGCTGATAACTAGTTAAGAAGGCGGTTTGTAACTCTGGAAAAAGAGTGCAGAGCTTGAGATACGAATAAGACAGAGGACGTGGACGAAACGGTAAAGAAAGAGAGCTCAGGCGTCTTGGCAGTGTGGCTGTTAGACACTGCAGCGTCCGGGAAAAAAGTGATTGGAAACAGAGAGGGACCATGGTGCAGCACACAGACAACAGCGAGACGGACGGCAGCATGTCCAGGGAGGCTACAGACTCGGAGGAGAGTGAATTTATGGCGTGCAGCCCCGTGGCGATAAACCCGGACTGGTGCAAGACTGCAACCGGTCACATCAAGAGACCCATGAATGCATTTATGGTTTGGTCCAAAATCGAGAGGAGAAAGATCATGGAGCAGTCACCGGACATGCACAACGCAGAGATTTCCAAACGCCTGGGGAAGAGGTGGAAGATGCTCAAGGACAGCGAAAAGATCCCGTTTATCAGAGAAGCAGAGAGACTGCGGCTAAAACACATGGCCGATTATCCCGACTACAAGTACAGACCCAAGAAAAAACCAAAGCTCGACAGTTCAAAATCATCAGCGCCGTCTCCGGAGAAGTGCGGTAAAATTGCAAAGACTCCCAGCAAGAAGTGTTCAAAGATAAAGACTAAAAGCGGCTCCAAGTCCTCTCACGGCTACGGGGAGGACTGTGTGTTTCCCAGCATAAAAGTTACAAAGACTGTCAAAAGTGAGCTCACCGATGAGGACGATGACGACGAGTATGAAGAGGACTACCGGATGGGAATTAAGCCGGGGGACGAGGAGCGCCTGAGGCCGTACAACGTAGCCAAAGTTCCCGCTAGTCCAACTTTGAGCTCCTCGGCCGAGTCCGAGGGGACGAGCATGTACGAAGAAGTGCGGAACAACAACAGACTCTTTTATAATATCAAAAACATTACCAAGCAGAGTACATTGCACCCTGCTTCCGTCTCACCAGCATCCTCCAGGTCGGTCTCCACATCCTCCTCCTCGTCATCCAGCAGCTCCTCTTCCGGCGAGGACGCGGACGATTTGCTGTTTGACTTTAGTTTAAATTTCGCCCCCAGCGCCTCAGGCTCGGAGCTGGGTAACCCCAATTCAGGAAACCTCTCCCTGTCTCTTGTGGATAAGGACCTGGACTCGTTCAGTGAGGGCAGCCTGGGCTCCCACTTTGAATTCCCAGACTATTGCACGCCAGAACTCAGTGAGATGATTGCCGGGGACTGGCTGGAGGCGAACTTTTCCGACCTGGTGTTCACATACTGAAGTGAGAAAAAAGTTCCTCTAGTAATAACAGAGAAGGGAAAAATGAAATTATATATGTGTCCTGGTCAAGTTATCCCTAGCCCTGCCTCTGCGGGTTTTCTGAAGGGTCCTGAAGGGAGGTAGAGGACCAGGAGGCGAGGTGAGGTTTGAGGAATGAGATGCTTATGAAGCTGGTAGCAAAAAATAAATAAAAATAAAAATAAATAAATAAATTTAAAAAAAAAAAAAGCAAAGTCTGCAGACGTTTTTTTCTGGCAGCATGACAGGGTTTTATGGATTTTTTTCCCTCGTAGGTCTGCATTTACTGTTCAGCTTAAACGGACCATTAAGGGAAAAATCTGTGAACTTCTATGCATCTTATCCTCTTAAAACTAAAAACTGCAGGGAGCTGAAAACGGACTGTGGACTGACTCAAAGCAAATCTGTGAACTGACAATTGTTCAGGATGTTACTTTACAACGGTTTATGTAATTTCTAAATGCCGCAAATGTTTGTTTGTTTTTTGTAACTGATTCCGTTTACCTCCTGGTTTGGAAAATTAAGCAGCCTAAACCTCTGCAAGAATACAGATGTGGGGGAAACATTTTGATACATAACAGACCTCATCTTTTTAAAAGAAAAGTAAGATATTTTCAGGCATATTTTTGTACAGTTAAAAGGGAATGTTCTTACTGTGCTTTCAGTGAGTTTCAGGCACTTCTTCCCTTTATCATTTGTTTTTAGCATGCAAGGGAGTCCTGGTTTTAAGGATTAAGTTAAATTAAAACTTGCATCAAAAATGCCTTGTGATTTTAAACTAGGTTTTGTACAGTTGTAGAGCAGATTTGTTGAGTATTTGTAGACGATACAATGGCATCATGGGGAACACATACCTCAGAGCTGGAACTAGTTTCAAGATTGTATATGTATTGTAATATAGTAAAGTTAGGAGTTTATGTATATCATACTCGTGATATGTGGATGGGTCCCAATCGCAGGTGTGAAACTGGATTTTGGTATTTTTTATGGCACATACTGTTTTTTCCCCCCTCTCATTTTTTTGTGCAATATATACTCTTAAGATACAGACCATCAACAATTGTAGCAAGTGATGGAAAAACAGACTTGTGCACTGTCAACATCATTTGGTGTTATGATGTTGAAGCCTGTCTGGGCTGAAAAATAAACAAATCAGCTGGAACTGATACAAAACAATTCAATATGGCCTCTTGGTGTGATGCATAATGTGGAAAAGGACAAATATCATAAATTAAAATTGAGTTATTTGACTCACAAGATTGGATATTGGTTACAATTGCCATCAAACAGAATCTGACTGAAAATGAGGGAAAAAGTTTTGCAATAGGGCATCGTCTGATATAGTGGTCTGGCATTAGTTTAACAAGCAAGCAAAAAAGAACATTCCATAGTCCTGTTTCATGAAATGAAACTTTATTTTAAAACTGAAGACTGCCTTCTTTTTTTAAAAACATTAACCATAAACCTGTATTTTTTATTTCTTGCACTTAAAAAAGCAGATATTGTTTATTTTTATGTGGGTCTGAAGTCTGTTTGATAAAGGTTTTGGAATATGACCTAATTATATGCCAAGACATTTGTTGGAAGTTCAAGGCAGTAGTTACTTCACATTCCAAGTGTGAAATCTGTCTTTGACTCATCTTTTAATAAATAAGTACCTACCACCATCAACTGTCCTTTCAGTTTGTGAATATATGTACACAAATGTGTTATTTGTTGCGTTTGAAAAGGATGTGATGACAGAATGATGCCTATTTTGTATGTAGGCGGATACTCTCAAATGGATGGGCTCAAACTAACATGTGAATTCACATTTAATAAAAAGGAAAAAAGGAAAACTTTTAAATGGCGGTGTTGAGGTGCTTTACTGTTTGTGTTTTCAACTTTGCCGTTTTGCTGAACTTTCTTTCACACTTTAAAACTCTTAAAATAGACGCTGCTGCTTTAAGAAATTGAATTGCCCGCTTGCCTCCACTGAGCGATGTGATTGGTGGGATTGGTTGTCCCCTTGGAGACGGAGCTGGAAACAGGAGCCGCTCCACTCAGCGTGTGGGAGCTCTCAGTCTGTCTGGCTTCCATTCAGAAAAGTAGCACTCAGCCTAGCAGAGAACGGCTTGAGATCTGTGGGAAGAGAGGGCTGAAAAAATGTCTGAATGTGACATATGGTCACTGAGAGATAAATACACTTATCCCAGATAGCACTTTTATGTATAAAAAGTATATATTCATTATATTAAGTATATGAAAAGTATATGTTCATATATGAAAGCAAACTCTGAAGCAAAGTCCAGTTATATTTAGAAATACCAATAGTGACTGCATGTGGGGAGCAGGGGTAGTAGTTTGGGTGATTTTCAGTTATTCCAGTGGTTCTCAAGAGGCTACCAGAAGCTCTTCTATCCTTTCAGTCAGGGTCTAATTATTTGTCTGATTTATATGTCAGGTGAATGTAAATAATTACCTGGTAGGATAGAGAGTAGGGCTCTGATATTGGACAACCCCTGGAATCATTGACAGAAAAAAAAAAAAAATAAATAAAAATTAAAATTAAATAAAATGAGAGGATAAAATACACAATTTTACAGAAAAAAATTAATTTAACAAAATATACTAACATAATTACATTTATGTTTGTCGCATGATGTCATGGCTCAGATAGGTTAGTTTAAAAGAACAAATGAACAGAATATTAGAACATCACAACTCAGATATATGATGCCATATTGATTTAATAGGAAATATATTTGCTATAACAAACCGTATATAATCCAAAAAAACACCTTTATCATCAACCCACCTTTATCATACATGAAGAACCAGAGGTCTTGGTCACTGAGAGATTTGTGTTCATTACAGCAATAGAATCTAATGATGAATATTTGCCATGCATGGCTGCACAGGTACGAGCCCTCCCATTAAGTCAGTTTGCGAATCTGTAATAAAACATTTATCTAGCTATTACTTTACCTGACCTATTGGTCAAAGTTGCTAATGGGTTCCAGGGCTATTCCCAATAGAATCTCAACATTGATTTTGTGTTCCTCTGAAATATCTGCTCAGGGCTAATGCTATTGGTACATGCTGAAATGAAATTAGTGACCCGTTGAAATTTCTTTCTATTTCCTTCTTAAATAAATAAATGGAAATCTAGAATGCTCAGGAGACACTGAATAAGATACCGTGCTCCCAGGAATCCAGCAAGGGGATATTGTGGTGACAAAAGAAAAGTAATTTCCAATCCCTTGAGTGTTTAAATCATTCATATAATCCAGGATGTCAGAGTCAAATGCTGTACGTGACACCTGTACAAAGACTCCTACTACAGAACTGAGGATTGGAGGTTGATCTCCCAGTTTGCAACTTGCTTAAAGTGGACATCTAAAATGCATCAGTACCATTTCAATCTCCAAAGGTAAAATTCCTTGGTGACCAGCCTTGGTCACACTCTACTGAGGTTGAATCCAGTAATAATAAAAGCTATTATGATTTGCTCACATCTCTTTCCTCTTCCTCTCCATATAGAATCACCCAGTGAGCTCACTTGCATTACATCACTGTTTAGCTTATGCTGCTGCGCAGTAAGATTCCGTGTTGTGTCATCCCTGGTCCACATGCGCACCTCTTCTCCCAGTGGGAGGCTGTCTCATATAGCTATGGGAATACTAATATATGCTCACCATGCTCAGGGTTTCATAACAACAATAACAACACTATTTTCCTAAATTTAAACCTGTTTACTGTCTGTTAATTGACGAGTGGGCAGGATTTATAGTACCTGCTCCAGATCTGCTCTGTGTGATGAAGATTACTGTGGCGACATCCTTTCAGTCTGACCATTTTCCTCTCCTGCTCTGTTATACAAGCATGTCATGCTGTTAGTCACTGCCAGTGCTTTACAGATCCTGCAAGCAGTGTGACAGTTTATTGAAATGACACACCAGCAGTTGTTCCCCTCACTCTTTGTGCAACAGTGAGTCCTAGGATGTGATCCAAACAGGTGAAAAGCTATTTGAAATAAAATTAAAAAAAAATAAAAAATCAGTAAATCTACAACCATAAATATCATATCTTATAAATCCAGATGAGAAAACTCCATGTTTGTTTCTGGGATGCCTGTCTACCATGAAATCTGTGATATAATGACCTTATATGTACTTAATCATAATGTCGTGCAGTTCCCTTGCTGATAGTCAGGGAGAATTTGTCTGTAAAATTGCCTGCCCGAGCAGCAGTCCAGCCCTTGTGTCCTCTGCTCCAGTCTTGGCCCGGGGCGACTCCTGCTGCCTGTTGACGGCTATCCATTTGCTCTGCCCTCCCTGTGTATGGTCGGCAGGCAGAGAGGGAGCATCGGTCCCATCTGCTGCAGTGATATTTACTATCTCTTCACATTTGTGAGAAGGGAGGGTGTGGGGAGGTGTGGCAGAGGCCCAATTCCCTCTTGGTGTATTAGCACTCTGGTAGACACACACATACACAGAGAGAGAGAGAGAGAGAGAGAGAGCGATAAGAGCANACTCTGGTAGACACACACATACACAGAGAGAGAGAGAGAGAGAGAGAGAGCGATAAGAGCAGAAAAAAGTGCTGCTCATGATTAGAATTTTACTTGATGTGGTCTCAATACAAAACAGGCAATATGTCTGATAATAAGTGTGTGGCTGCAAGCAAGTAACCTACCCGGTCTGCTGCTGCCTAATTTTCCATTCAAAGCTTCATTGTAGTTTTTCATCATTTAGCAAAGGCAATGAGATGTTCCAAAGAAGTTTGGAGGAGCTGCCATTGCAGACACACCAGATTATGGTGAGCAGTTTAAACTGGCGGTGCTATTGTCTCGTCGACACAGAAACAAACAGTTCAATCACTCCTCCCAGAATCAGTCCTGACATGTGGCGAGATCTCATTGGTAGAAGGTCACTTTTTTGTCTGGAAGTGCTGGAGGTCACATATCAGTCATGTGAATTATCTGTTAAGAGGCAGGAAATCAGTTGTACACCTGCTTCTCTTTTTCACCCCAACTCTGTATTATTTTAATTGTGTGGATTCTCCTTGATGCCTTTTTGCAGATGTGGCGCTAAATATAAGCCTCACGGACATTCTGCTGTATGAGAGAGAGAGAGAGAGAGAGAGAGAGAGAGAGAGAATAATGCCTAAACTGAGCCTTTTCACTTCCAAAATGCCTTAAAAATGAAATCTCCGTTTAGTGAGCATTCACACAATTAAGTTGTCCTGATTGTGGTGAGTTTAGGATTTACATAACCTTATTTAGAATTAATTGTGACTCTGTGCTAGATATTTATCTTAGGGCATTACAGCAGCCATGGGAGCCCCCTGCACTTTCCAGTAAGCCTTGTGTGTACTTAATCTTCATTAAAAGGGCATAAACCCACAATATTAGTCCAATGTCTGGGTCATACTGTATCCAGGGTGTTACTGGTTGCATAAAATCATATTTTAAGCCAGATTAAAGTGTGTATATTTTGTATTAAATTATATGCAGTATATTTTGTTCAATTTTATTGCTTTAGATGATTCACTAGTCTGTATCTGTTTTTACATGGTTGTTGACCAGATAATGTTGTTATCTTCAAATCAAATGGAGTGGATATTAGTGTATTATTAGCGCTCAGTACTCTCTTCTTGCATATGTGTATCTGCTGAGAAACTATCTATCTGGCTTTCTGCCCAGATGCATGGATTTAAGACAGAGTTGCCCCTCCCCCAGTTTGGGAAGTGGGGATGGTGTTTGTGAACGTGTGCATGTGTGTTTGAGATTGTATACTATGAGTGTGAAATATATTTTGTGCGTTATTTGACCAGTGAAGTGCAAAAAAAAAAAAAAAAAAAAAAAAGATAAAATAAAAAAGTTAATTGGTGCTATGCATGGGTATCTAATCTTTAATAATCTGGATGCGAGTGTAGCTTCTGATTGTACTGAAACTCATTTAAGGTGCACTACTCTTTTGAAACTCTTCAATCTAATGATAATAACAGACATGGCAACCCCCTACTTTCTCACCACAGCATTCAGTCAAGCAGTAATCTATAGATTCAAAAGTTTAACTCAAGGGTAGCACATGCAATTTCCCCCTAAAGCCAGAGCACAGCCAGCAGTTGGTCATTCATATGCATCTGAAATCTAATACTGTGCTGTTGTGTCCCTCAGTGGCCCCACCTTTCCTGACTCACCAGTAAACCCAGACTCCCCCCAGTGCACGGTGACCATTATATACCTTGCTTCCTCTCTCATTCTCTTTCTCTTGCCTTCCCCCTCTCATCCATTTGCATGTTACCCAGGTTACACTGTCAGGGTACCCCCTCACAGTTAGAGTCTTTGCAGGGTCTCATTTGATTGTCTCTGCTGCTTCAGTAAATAATTAGCACACTGAATCCTCTGGGGCCCTATACAGGAAGCATGGCTTTCTTACCAGAGGGGGCTAAGGTTCTAATGATTGCTATGCTACAAGCATTTTGATATGACCCATCCTCTTCCCTACAAAACATGACCCATGTGAAGGAATAACACATAAGTTTGAAGGTGGATAGAGCTAAAACTCTTAATTTATAGTTGTGTACTTTAAATTTAGTCAGTCATGAAGTAGTCTGTATGACTTGAAAGGTTGTGCTGGCAAGAAACCTGGGATGTTTTGAGGTGCTTAGTAGAATTAAATGAGGTCATGTTCTGCAATCCACCAACATACATACATACATACATATATATATATATATATATATATATATGAACCACTGAAACCAATTTTCTGTAGCATTATTCCAACAAGTTGTGTAATCTATACTTTTAGAAGTTGCATCATAAATTTCTTCCAAATCATAGCTCCATTTGAAGCCTTATTTTACCAAATACTAGTTTCCTTCTGGTAAAGTAATGTGAATTTTACCAAACTTGAGACATCAACTATATTATGAGATGGATGCTTGAACTCAATGATTAGCAAAAGAGACACTTAGACAAAGTAATGCTCTCTCAGGATTGTATCAAAAAAATGACAGCTCCTGCCAAAAAGTCCATTAACCGCATGTAGAATTTAATGGCCCTGTCTAACTGTAGATGCAGAGATAACTTTAGATGTTATTGTGAGAGATGGAGAGGCAAAATCAAAATGTGCCAGAACCTGAGTGGGACACCCCAGCCCCCCATCCGTCCTCCAGTGCTTTTTAGAAGGAAAAAAAATAAATAAATAAACGAAAACAAATCACACATTGAATAATTCACGTGTGGATGAACAGTTTCATCATGCTGAATCTATATCCATTAAGGAAAATGTTATATTCATGAAAAAATACAACACACCAAAAGCTAAACCTTAAAGATCTCCTGGAAACAAACAAGTAAAATCTGTTTGTCTCCCTGGGAGTTCAGCACACAGTTGGCAGCATACGGGATTCGAAGGTAGATTTTATTGGCTCCCCTGAGTTCCCATCATGACACAGGCTTTGAGGCCTAGGCCAGAGTAACATGTGGCCTGGTGAAGGCGACAAGAAAGACGATGTAGAGGCACAAATCTAGTGCACACAGCCTCTGTTGGAGGTTCTGTGTGGCTGTAGATTGTTTGGAGCCGGTGGGGACTGGAGCTATAGTGTCTGAAGAGATGTGACACATACCCCCACTACTCACTACCGATACACACAAACACTGCAGAAACACACACACACACACTCACTCTCCCTCTCTCTTCTCTCCTGGCTGGTCAGAGTTATTCATTTCATTGAGCACCTCAGCCGCCAGCAGAGAAATGCTGTCACTGGGTCATTACAAATACCCACAGGCGGTTGAGAATGTCCTCACAGATACAGGAGACAAACGTGAGCCTGCATGCTGCTGCCTGAGTGCTGTTGTTTGATGGTGTTCTCAATGACCTACATTTCCCTTCTTCAAGTATTTCATTTCAAACTTGATGAAATCAGGGATCACTAATCCAAGATCCTACACAATGGAATTATTTTTTCTGCAGATGACTGAAATACACAGAAACACCACAGCAAGTGCATTTAATATAGTCAAATATGTATCGTTATTTATTCCAACCATATATAGTCAGAATTATGGTACAAAATAAACTTGTACTAATACAACAAAGAATGACAATTGTAAACAATCAGTTTGTCATATTTTTGCACTGTTATGTTTTCTTTATTATATCCACTTAGCCAACCTTAACAAATGTATTGCTTAGTAAGGATTAGCTACTTAGTACCATAAAGTGTTTTACTATATTATCTTCTGGGGATACAGAGTTATGTTTTTTTTTTTCCTACCTCTTTCTAACTATAAATAAGTAAGTAATTAAATAAATACCACTGCTGCCCCCCTCAGTATCTACTGCTGAGGTGGCCTTGGGCAATGCAATTAAACTCTGTAGAACAGAAAAGGCTCTGGTTGTGGTGTATCTCTCAGATATGAATCTGTGTAGCCTAACTGATAGCCATTTCACACACAAACCACGTTTGACTGCGTATGGAATTTAACACAGGTTCAGCCTGTAGTTAAACTTTCATACTGTACCAGACTACTGCCCATGTGTAAAATACCAGGTCCTCACCGATCACTCTGGAACTGCATCTACAGTTGTACTTCAGTACATGTCAGCACTGACACAGGTTTAACATCATTAAAAGCGATCACTTTTTGTTTTACACTGGACATTCAACAAGATTAATGCCAATAGAAAACATAGATTTCCTGAAGATGTCACTTCAGTGTGGAGGGAGTATGAATACATATGAAACAAGAGCTTGCATGTTAAGGAAAATGTCTTTCCAGGGTAAAATTTAAAAAGACACAGGAAGAAGTAAGTGGCATATCCTGCTACTTATTATAAGCTCTGTATGTAGCTCACCTCTGTGACAGGATGGCCATATGCTATTTTTAGAGAAAAGTGATGAGGGACACAACTGCGATCAAAAGCAGACTCCTCATTGATTTTCAAAACCACACATTATGCTGCAAATATATATCAAAGGGAACTGCCTGCATGGCCTCTGATATGCTCAGCATGATTTAAACATGCTAAAGCCATGTTTAAGCCTCAAGCTAACACATTTTAACTCTGAATAACGAGGTGGTTCTGCCTCCATGCCTGAGCATTGGAGCAGCCAAGGTGAAAATGAAGAATATAAAAATCAAAATGGGTATAGAGGGAAGAAGGGAGTAATACAAGAAATTGTGCCGCTGTGATTTGATAAATTATTAAAGTCCCCTTTACAGATTTCTTAATTAGAAAAGGTAATCCAGTAATTAACATGAGGACCAGCTGGCTCACGGAAACATATAATCCCACTCCTAGTATTACTGTGAGCTCCTAAATTCCCCCCTCATGGCAAAAAAAAAAAAAAAATTCCACTAATAATCCCATTAGATCTAACTACAGAAACTATACTCATCTTTTAAGCACCAACCTCAACCATGTAATTGCACTTCATTTAAAGCAATTTGGTCAGTGAGGACAGAAACCTGCTTACTGTTGAAAAGTTAATGACACTGAAAGCTAATACGATACTCTGGCCACTTAGTCCTACCGTTTGACAAAATTCCTCTTTGCACAGCTCCACACTCAAAAACTGATTTTTCACACTGACATTTCACATGCCGGCTCCTGAGTCCACTGATGTAAAGCAAAAAGGAAAATGTTAGCCATCTATTTCAGGCCTGATAGTAAAGGATTGTAAGATTTGCTAAACCACGACACCCAAAGCTGGATTGCTGAGATTCGATGTCTATGAAGGCAAAACCACTGAGGATTTGACAGTGAGTGGCAACAAAGATGTGTTGAAATTGTGTTTAAGAGAGATACATGGCATCAAAGTGATTGAATGCTCGCAATAACAGATTTAGTTGTTTTTTTGTCCAATTTCAATCAGGCAGCCAACTTGTTCCTGTCACGACAGAGTCCCCTAGCACACTGGAATTGCGTGACTGATATCTCATACACTAGATTTCTCACTTCAGTGCACCCTAGAATCCAACCTGCCCAATCCTACCACCCACACATATCCTTCCCCCTTCCCCCTTCCTGCAACTTCCCTTCCAAGCCCCACCTCATCCATCCAAACTAAACCACCTTTATGGCCATAGTTCTGTAAAGTCCACAGCCTTGATTTGCTTTGGCATTCCTGTCCTTATTCATCCAGTGGGGCTGTGAGCTGGAATAATTAGGAGAACACCATAAGGCCCCTGCCTCCTGACAAGTGATCAACAAACAATGATTTATGAGGCCATCTTGTATCAGGGGATGACCATTGATTTAAGCACACAAAGAAAACACACGTGTGTATACACAAACTTCTGACACAGATGACCATATGCATAAATCAGATACTATATGTTTAATTTTTCAGGTGGTGGTGTTTTATGCTGACCTACTCTATTTACCTGTCATTCACATTAATAAACACCCAGACTCACAACTTGCTATGGATTTGATCCGACTGGCAACATTGTGCACTGTTTAAAATATTTTGAATGCTTGAACGAACTTTATGCAAATCAATTTTGTTGCTCTTTTGCTCCACAAATGCTGATTCCACACTTTTTCTCACTGTTGTTTTATGTATTGATTGTCACAGGAGGCTGTAAGAAACAAACCGCTATGTCTGTGTCTTACTACTTGGAATGAGTCTAGTATATCACGTTGGCCTGTCTGTTGTTTTGGTATTCCGAGGTAGGGTTTCTTGACAGACAACATGCATACTGTGTTTTATTACCCTGCCAACTGCAGGGTCATTATACATCGCTCTTCCCGTGAAATCGTAGGATCATATTTCCACGTATACTGGAAAGCGGCAGCTTCAGATACTGATTAATGACTAATGAAATGGCTTTTAGTTATTACATGATGAAAATATTAATATGAGAGATGCTGAGTGAAAAGAAGGGTGCCTTTATTATGTTACCAGTCTGTTCCATCATCTCGTAGATCTGTCATAGGTTCATGGCGTCAAAGAGATTAAGAAGTCATATTAGTCATCAAACGCTAAGTGATCCTGGTCCTATTAGAATGGGCCTTGCTGTCATCATATAGGACTTCTTTTATCGCTCAATAAATCTAAATCGGTATTATATCTTTTTCTTATGCTACCCCAGGCAAAATTTCCAGAATTGCTTACCTTATAGTCAATAATGAAAACATCTAATTGATACACATTTTATCATTTAGTGACCAAGTATCGCACTGGGAAATGATTATTGTCTTGTCCTAGTATAAGACACATGTAAAGTGCCTCAGAGACATAAAGCAATGTAGGGATGAACTCTGCATTATTGTTTTTTCTTACTACAGATTGATCGTCATTGCAGTCAGGTCAATATGTGTCTAAACATGACATTAATAAGGTGATGGGACTGACTGTCTATACCGCAATACCACAAAGAATGAACATGCAGAAGTGTCCATATGTGTATGTGTGTGTTTGTGCATGAGAGAGACAAAGAAATAGAGTAAGAGTATGATAGAGATAGTCTACTGCCCAAATGCTCTATTTTTTAGCATTCCTCCTCCTCTTTCTCTGGTGTGGGATGATAAGAATGGGTACCACTATGGTCATTGCAATTATGCTGTTGTTAGTGATTGTTGTTGTTCAGAGGCAGCAGATCAAAAGGATCCATATTGATTAACTGCCATTGAAGGCGAATGGACCAGTCGAGCTCTCGCATAGCAGCAGAACCTGTACTCTTTATACTCTGTCAGCAGTGACTGACTCATCCTCTGCTTTAAAGGACCATACCAGCAATCGTGGATATTTGAGCCCAATACAATCTGCATACATGTTATTTTATTAACAACCATTTCCCACAATATACTACTTCAGTGGTAAATTTCAGAATTTCTTCCCCTACCTTCCAGACTGCCATTGGCTTTAGTTAATTCCAGTACACTGTTTTAAAATCAACTTGTAGAGACTTGAAACACAGTTGAGATATGGAATCTATCACAGCAAACAACATATCTATTAGGCTTTTTTGTTGAGGTAACTTTATTTAACCCATCCAGCTGCACGAAAGACAATTTATGTCAGGGAATGTAGTCCAAGGAGAAAATATATTTTACTAAGAAATTACAACAACCATCTTTTCTACAATCACGCATAACTGTTAAAAGATGAAACATTGAATTTTAAGGTGGGTATATCACCTGAACATTTGATTTTGAAAGATTAGGGTATTTGAAAAACAAATAAATAACTAAAATATGGTTTTATGTTTTGAATCTTGGTTAATATTGGTTGATTGGTTATCGTAAATGTATGTGGGTTATATATATTAGGCTCAAACATGCACAATCAAAGGGATGGTCCTTTAACTTGCATTGTGGCTGTGGTATAACTGAGCATACAGCATGAGTCCAGTATTAGAGATTCATCTGTCTAACCCCACCTCTTCTTCTCTATGGTCTATTCAGCTGGCAGATGATTGAAAGGCCTCTGGTGTCTCCCTTCTCTACGTGGATAAGCAGCTGTCATAGGAAACATCAATATTTGAATGGATAGACAGTTTTATCCATTGATTAAACAGAGTGAATGCATGAGTACTCACCCTTGCAAAGACCAGCGTTCATGCCAGTAACTACCCCTCCTCCATTTTTATGATTTAGTGTACATTTGTGCAATGATCTCTGAGTGCAGTGTCATTCCCTTACCTCGCCATATTTGCAAGGGCATAATCGATAACTTCATTTGAGTTCCTCTTCATGTGTATGGAGAATCATGGTAGTTGGAAAAGCAATGTTTTATACTGTTGCAAAAGGTCAAGCCCATGTTTCTCCTGTTCAGATAATTGGTTCAGAAATAGCCCCATCAACATTGATGAAGCAATGACGAATGGGAATTATGATTTGACAGGTCAAAAATTGCCGTATGGAAAATTCTAATCAATCACAATTTGTCTCGTTTTACAGTGAAACGTCTACTGTATTGCTAGTTTTCTGCATGAGTTAGACTCTCCAGCTATTGTAATATAGAAATGCTTTATTATTTAATATAATATACTCAGGTTGTGAACTAAAGCCAGGTTTTAATGTAAGATATCCAAATGCTCTAATACCATAACAGAACTTGAGAATTATTTTTCATATTTTGTACAGGGCCAGTCTAAAATTCAATCCATATACTGTATGCATATATTAGGTTTGTTAGTCCATGCCAAAATTAAAATTCCAGAGTGACACTTGGGTCTTCTGCATCGCCTGGTCAAATAGGTCTCTTATTATGGAAGGAATCTCATTCAGATGGTCATTAGACAGTCAAATGGGAATAATCTATCCGTATCTCAATTACGAGGAAGCCAATTCTCCTGGCGTGCCGATGGCCTTTCAGAGATACACTGAGCCTTGCCAGGTGTGTTGCTCTTACATTGATTGCTCATTTGTGCCTGGGAAATCTTTCTATATGTGCATGGCCTTTATGGGTGAATACAGCAAAGGAAAATGCCAGCAGGAAAAGTAAACTCTCAGAATTATTGCTTATTAATAGGAAAGACGACACATAAAACAACCACACATTTCCTGGATTTCATTCATGTTTTTTTTTTTTTTTTTTTTTTTTTTTGTCACCCAGTGAACATTTCTATTTACTTCACAAGCCTTGCTGAGTGAAAGCGGTCATATTTGAAATTATACCTTGAATGACAAGTTTTTTTAATTTACTGTATTTTATTTTTACATTGCTATTGAATACACTGCGCATAGACTAGCTACTGTAAGCCAAAAGTTGTGCCTTCTAACACTCTGAAGCTTGTTGTTTTCAAGGGCGTCCATTTTGCTCAGTCCCTGGCCAAAACAGCATTGGCCACTGCCCTCAGTATTAACCCCTACTGGCTCCCAGAGGTTAAACCCCCTCCTTGATTTATAACAGCCACTGGCCATAGCAGCCATTAAAAAGATGTAAATTTGGGCTGTTTGTAGAGAGAGAGGAGCATGAACCCAGTGACAGACCACCCACTCACTCTCGCTCAAACAACACTCTCCGTGGCTCTGACTCACAAATCAGAGGGAGCTTTCATTTGAGGAAGGTCACAGACCTTTTTATCACCTCCTTAAGTCACCTTTTGGAGCCATCTTTCATGTTGCACAACTTGATGTTGCACATCCCAATATTGCACGGATATTGGACAGCAGTGTTTGTTGCTTCAAATCACTGAGAGGTGGTGTTTGCTAGATGAGATAGTAGGGAGGAACCATGTGTAATGTGACATTCGTGATGACATACAGGAATTTTAATTATACAATGTAGCTAGGCTAATAACTGACAATAGGAAATCCTGATCAGGAAAATATATCAGAGGCCTTGTAAGTTGGAATCTTCATTAGTATCATATAGTTACTGTATATTAAAGGTTTATTTCATGTCACATCAAATCTATGTTTAGATTTACCCCCAACCAGTACATACACAGAGTTTTAAACATCTTTGACATCTGCATTTTAGCTCAAATGTGGCAGATGGATTAAATGTCACCTCTACTCTGGGTGTTTCCATCACTTTTAGTGTGGGTGCTTATGTGTTTGCACTTGTGTTGTTTGTTTCCGTCAGATGTTAGTGTTGTGTCTGTCAGTCTTGCCAGTGCCTCTGCCTCTCTTGTCCTAACGTGCTCTGCTGGATCCTGTGGCATTTGGCACCCTCTCAAGTCCCCTCCTCCCATCACATACACACAAACACATCCACAATTGGCCAAGATAAACTGGGATTCTGCGACTTCCTGCAGATTCCTCTTCAGATAAGGGAGCACAATTTAAAGGCTATGCACAGACAGAGGCATGAGCATAAAAGAACCTCTCTGGAAGCCTGAGGAAAAGATCTGCACATACAAAAGTCAGACCTGTGAGGCTCTTGTCCGTAGACATGATGATTGGCCACAACACCATCCTGTCATAGTGTATTACTTTTGGTTTTTGCACTCTTCAGTGCTTGCTGAAACACATTTATCACATAGCGGGGGATATGGGCACAGCCCTATCACAGGGGACACTTCTGACAGTGTGACAAGCTGCTGTTTTGGAAGTGATCACATAGTTTATATTTGCTGCAGAATGTTTGCACTAAAAATGAGGACTGTTATATGATAGTAGTGTATAGCAGCTCTATCATAGTGCAACATATTAAAATGTGTGTGTGTGTGTGTGTGTGGGGGGGGGTCAATTGTGGCAAGTTTGTTGTCAAGGCCATATCTAAATGTCACACTTTGTACCAAACCGTTTAAGGCCAGATTATACTTGATGTTTACTTTACTTATCCTGTGTTCGTTTGAAGCATTGGTTATGCACATCCTCTTGAAATAATACAATGGCTCACATGCTATCTCCATTGTTTCTGCTGCTGCCGTTTCTTTGCCTTTATAGCCATGTGAAATGCTGGTCTCCTCTCTTTTTTACAGTGGGTACATTTACATGCACGCTATACTCTGAGTATTGGGCTGTATGGTAATGCAAGTAAGATGTACTGCATATACTTAATAAGCCGATCTCGACTATAAGCCAAACTCGACTATAAGCCAACCCCGATTTTGACCTGCAAATTTAGATTTTTAAAGAAACCCACATATAAGCCGACCCCCTGATGTTGTTCCATCAATTTATTAGTTTAGCAAATTGCCTGTTTTTTCTGAGAATTGTCATAGTACTCCTGTGATTTTCTGAAAATAATGCACTACTGGTTCCAGTAAACAGCTGATTACCGTAAGTGACATTAGGTAACTTTTCTGGATCCTCTTCCTCATCTGAATTGCATTGATGAAGGAAAGCTTTACAAATGAGCTATAATTATCACAGTGCTTATTTACCTTATTTATCTGTGTAATTATATTTTTTTTTTTTTTGNTTTTTTTTTTTTTTGTTTTTTTTTTAAGAATCTCACCCATTATGTGTTTTCAGTAATTATCCTGTACACAAGTCAATATGGGCCTGTCTATGTGCTGGACATTCGTTGATACGGAGTTTTGGAATTCTTTCAGTCAACCTCCTGATGTTGTTCCATCAATTTATTTGTTTAGCAAATTACCTGTTTTTCTGGGTATTGTCATAGTATTCCTCTCATTTTCTGAAAATAATCCATGTACCGATACAGGTAAACCTGATATTTGTTTCAGCAGCTGATTACCGTAACTGACAGATCACGGCTTACTGGCCACCATAAAATGTGCTGGATAAGATATTTAGTCAGGAAATACATCATTCTAAGATAAGATTTAAACTATTTTACATGGGTAGTGGTAATATTTCCACCCCCGGAAATTTTGTTCTCTGGGATCCGATTTGAATTACTCATGTATACCCCCCATTTGCGTTGTGAAATTTGATAAAAAAAAAAAAAAAAAATTGGCTTGTACTCGAGTATATATGGTATATATGGACTTAATTAATTAGATTAATAAGACTTGCCAAATATACATGGCATGTTGTGTACTTGGATGAGGATGAGAATGGTCCACCAGCTGAGGAAATGCATGTGGAGGTGGCTTACTCTGATTATGACATTTACATGCCAGAATAAACCAACTTACAACCGCATAATCGAGGTCTGTTGCACAGAGTAAGTTTATTCCGATCTATGCCGATTTCAATTTAATGAAGGTGTGTACATTACATTTGAAAAAAAATATGTATTGCCTTAATCCAAGTAAAATCAAAGTTTTGATGCGCATGTAAAAGTATTTTACATGCACGTTAAAACTTTGATTTGTTGATCTGTTCAACAGTGAGTGTACTCACTGTTGAACAAAATCATTAGTACTTTTTAAGTTTTCCAGTGCAGACAGTACAATTTTATGTTTTGGCCCACACATTGCCCCCCTGGTGAATATATAGTATTTACGGTAATCCTCCAGATTGACATAAAGTACACAAGCGAAGATCAGAGCAACACTGCTGACGTAGCAAATGTAATGCACATCCAAAGTTATGTCAAGTACAAACATGACCTAAAGTGTGAGTAGGTTAGCAACAATTATGCATCAATAGCATGAGTTATGTGACTGGTGTGCAGTCCATACCCAAGATATTGGATGGCCTATCTTAAAAATAGATGGCACATTTTAAAAAAGAAATGCAGTTAAGTACCTTTCTCCCTCTAAAGAACTTAAAGTAGCAATGAAGTGGAATCTGTTCCTTGCTGCTTATTGCTGCCTGGAGTGCTATGACAACAGAAGTGAGAATAGCTTTAATCTCTCCAACCCTGCTAATATTACTATGCTGCTGGCTGAGAGCTGAAACACACTCAAAGTCCCAATCATGTCCAGTAATATGTGTCTTTCTTACATATACACATTTTCCCAGTAGTTCTCAGAACTGTCAGGCATAAAGAGATAAAGACTGGGCAAAGAAAAGTCAGGAGTGGTGTGAGAAGTGTCTGCCACCACGGCGTCATTAACACCCAATGGTGCTGGAGTAAGAGAGGGAGTGCAGACGGGGCCTCCAAGCACTAAGAGCGAAATTGCAAACCCAAGGTTCCTGATACAACCTGTTATTATTTTTGACACAAGCCATTTACAATAGCTATGAAGGTGGCAATGGAAAATGTAATATTGATTGTATGCCCTCAAGGCTTTGCTCCCCTGACTTCTAAACGTCACACGTCTCACATATGTTTGGGGGTGAAGATACGTTTCTCTCCTTTTTTTATACTTTGTTTTGTTTCTCCCCACTTCCACAAATCCTTTTCTAGAAGCTTTGTTGATAGTTTATTTGATGAGGTAATTACATTGCTAGATTGAGGGGGCAAGGTGATGTTTAGGGAGTCGAGAAAATGATAGAAAGCCACGTAAATAAAGCAATGCAATATGATACTGGGCTGATGTGACAGGTGTTAATATACCCAATGGCAATCGGTATTCCATCTCCTGCTCATGAAGGTGCTTACTGAATTACTTTCAAATGACGTTTATGAAACATTAAGAGACTGTTGCACCATGGGAGGGTGGTGTCTCATTCCAACATTATTAATACATACAGCAAAGACACAGTGAGGACGAAAATCCATTTTTTTAAACACAGATGTGTGATATCCTTGGACACCGTTAGCTGTGTTTGTACAGACACGTAGACTCTGAGATTAGAAAGTAGAGGAAGCTATTAAGCTCTTAAACACAGTGACTGACTAAACAAACTGTGGAGCAACTGGGAAGATAGCGGGACTACCCTGTCTCTGTGACAGAAACCTGTCAAAACTAAAACAAACATGTTAAACAAGGCCCTCAAAGGACTGGAGACAATTGTGCAAGTGTGTGTGAGGTGCAGCGGAAGTCTTGGTATCTGGGGAGATTGCAGGGGTTATCTGCCGATGTGGTAATTACGTTTGAGGTACGAGGCTTCTCTCTCTGGTAGGGTGAGGCAACTTTCTGCTTGTTTTTAAAATGAATGCATGACCCATACAGCACCCCTCCATGTAGAAAACCACTAATTGCTGTGTTTTAAGCTATCTTTGTGAAAAGTGCTGTTGAAGGGCTCTTTTTCTCTGGTGTTATGTCGCTTTGAAACACATCATTACGGACTAACATGATGATTTAAATGCCCTAATAAAATTTCCCTGAATAGAATTTGTAGCAAGTGCAAAACCCTCATGTTGTCAAGTATCCTTTATATTTGACTGATATAATACTGCACTATTAAAACTATTGGAACTTCTCAGTTAAAATTCTCATTCCTTATTAATACACCAATTAAAGGGAAAATAATCAAATTCTGTTGCTAAGCAGGTTACCATTAGAAAATATTGTTGACTTAGTTCATGTCAGCACAGTTATCATAGCTTTTTTTTCTGGCTACAGCACCTCTCATTTTCCTGTGTACAGCGAGGCGGACATGGTTTTATCTCTGTCATCACATTAGGTTGAGTGGAAAAAAATCACTCTTAATGACACAGAGATTATTGGCTTTGTGTTTTGGTTTACCAGTAAATGCCGACCATACCAATGGGATTTCCTCACATGAGCCTTCACTATCAGTTTACAATAACTATTACATTCTGCCATTATCCACGAGGATATCAAAGCACAATACAACAAGTCTGTGCTGCCCACTAGCATTATCAGATTGCTGAAAAACACAGGGGAGCATAAGCTTTAAAAGTGCACTGCATATGTTTGTCGTCTCTCAAAATTGTTTTTATTTGAAATAGGTTACAAAAACTGAAGAAAAAAAATCTTCAGGGACTCTTGAATAGCTTTTATGTAACTAGGTGCAAATAAAAAAAAAACAGAAGCGCCTACCGGCCTTGACCTCACAATCTGTACGTTTACATACATACTATGCTTGATTTGTGTCTGTTCTGCAATTACGGCAAAAATGTGGAGTAATCCGGATACATAGATGGAATTAATAGGATTCCATTGTTTGCCTAAAACACTACAACTCACTGCTTAATTAGCTTACGAGGGGAGCCACACCAGGTGAGGAAATGGATGCAAAGATTGTAACCCTATGATTGTTTTCATGCTTAAGTATATACATTTATAATTGCATAATCTAGATCTGTTACTCAGAGATCACCAAAGTTGATTTATGCTGATTTTGATCTGATTATTGTCTTTACATGACATTCAGAAAAATGTTCTGATTGAAGTTTTAACATGCATGTAAATGTACGGATTGTCTTCAATGAGTCAATGAGGCTGTGATGTATCTGAAATAATTCTTATTATTGATCATTACCAATGACTTAACAATTACTTCAGTGGGTAACCAAAATTTCCATTCAATACCTAACCTTACTTTAATTTCCAACTGCTATAATTAGTGATGCTACTACCATAACTACCTTTCCCAGCACTGTGGAGATAGTATAGAAGAAAATCCCAATGTTTTGTTTGGTTTCGCTGACAGATTTTCAATTGATTTTTCACAGACTTTTCAAAGTATGAAGAATTACAGTGTGAAACCCATATAATCAAACATTTTGTTCTAAGACGTGTATTACATATCTCAAGAAAGTCAATTCTCAGCAAGTTTTTCAATATAAAATGAATGAAAGCCAGCGGTATCCTGGAAGGTTGTATACTTTGTAGAATAGCAGGCAGTGATTTTATGTACAAAAAATATAATAAAAGTTAAACTACCACAAGGTATTGAAAAAAAAATCTCGTTCTATTACTTATTCTATTTCAGCATTGGTACTTCAACACTGTACTGCAAAAACAGAAACCTGTAAATCCTTGAATGCTGAAAGAAACTAATAGATTACTTAATGCCTCTTTAAAATATGATGGAGTTCCTGTAAAGGCACAGTTACAATTCATGCCTTTCACAAAAATGAGGATGGCTCTCCATTTGGAAGGAATGGCTCTTAAATATTGGAAGTAGCGCTTGAAGCATTGCTGAATATTTAGAGTTCCACTCCTTTCATGCGGCTGGGTTGACGTGAAGTTCAACCCCGGTACTGTCTTGTATCCCTGTCCTCATCAGCATCTCCAGTGTCATGGATGATGTCTGTTTCACAGAGAGAATCACATTTGTGCTAAGGCTTCCCATGGTGAGTGGGCCCAGAAGTTTTGATCAAAACTTGAGAAAGGCTGTGAAAGAAGAGAAGATCAAATCAGCAGCTCTATCAGCCCTCGTAAGTGCTGATCCCCCCTGAGAGAGCTTGTGGGATCACAATACTTCCCATAAAACAGCAGGAGCCTGGCCAGCCATCTGAAAAGGACCTGCCTCTCACTCATTGGAGTGAGGGAGTACTGAACTGGAGGAGGGAAAGAGGGGAGGGAGAAGAAAAGTTTCTCGTATACACAGGTTGAATGAGGGTCTTAGTGGTCAAACCTATAGAATTGGAGCAGGAATGGTGGAGTGGGAGGTGGTATGTGGGGACAGAGGAAGAGGAGGGGTTGTTGGGTTGTTGGTCATTATATGTGACCTAAGCAGAACACCAGCCCCTCATTCTCCAACTCCTGAAGGTTCACATCCCTGCTGTGTTTACCACAGCCCCCTATGGATTATTTTAAACCAGACAGGAATAAGAGGCTGGACTGCATACTCCTGCTGCCTTGTATTTACCTGAGGTTTATCCTTTTGACCTCAACTCTGCATGTCTCTCAAAGGAACAAATTATATTGCTGATTAAGTTTGCATGTCTTTATCACATAAAAATGCTGTTGACTAATTTGAAAAATGAAAGCTGTTTATATGCTATAAGTATTACAAGCTTATATAAAATACCCTACCAGAGTTTGGATATTTACCAGGCAGTTTCACAACCCATTTTTACAGCTTTGTCTTAGGCGTGTATTTGTTTTTTGTTTTTTTTTTTTTAAAGGAATGTAGTTATGAGCAAGAGGTAATTCCCTGCTCACTCCCTGCAGTGAGATAAAAACAGAAGGTAAAAACATTGTCGCACAATGCAGCATTCTGAAAGTAGCACTTAAAACCCAGAACTAAGTGGGGAAAATGACTGAGCAAATGAATCATTTCAAGTCATATAGACCAGTTGAGGGGGGCATATAAGTATGAATGCACGGAATAAATATGTCGTTGCTTTATGAAGTGTGAAATGGACCAATGCAAAGGCTCTCCCTGTATTGCTCTATCTGTTGCTCATTGTGGAGGTGACTCCAAATTTATGGGCATTTACACCCTGCAGCTTGACATTTTTGGAAACACTAATTTATGGGTCCACTGGAACTCAGGTTTTACTAGTAAAAAAATATTTCAGTAGTTGGTTCATTCTGATAATTTGCTATTTAAACAGGACAGCCACCTCTTTGGGGTTAAAGCAAAACCAAAATGCTATTTCCATTCAAGATGATGAAATGGGCTAATGATGAACGCATTAACTAAGTGGCTGGGTTATTTGTAGAGCTTATGCTTGTGTCCAGGGGTTGCAATTAATGCTTGCACACAGACACGCACACACACAAACCCGAAGTCCTAACAATCCCAGACACTTACCAAAAATTGCTCATTATCTGTTTAGTTGGCTAGGTGTGTTTGTCATCAGTGGAGTGGCCTGCTGTGAGTAATGCTTGCTGTGGAAAAAATAAATAACACTAATTAATGAGTAATAGGAAATGTTCTACTTTATATACTATAATACTAATTAATGAGAGCTGTAAAATTTTGCATTTGTCATTCCTGTATGTCATACATACATGCCTGTCAAATACCCATTCATTTGTGTGTGTGTGTGTGTGTGTGTGTCAGATTATTTCCCTGTTAAAATTCATAGACACGGTCATGCTTGCTGTGCTTAATAAAGTAGCTTGTACATTTGTAGATAGTTGACATAAAATAGGGCATGCTTTTCTTTTTTTCTTTATTTTAATTTAACATTTTTTTGTTATTTTAACGTTGTACAGTGGTTTCATTGCTGCAGTATTAGAGTTTTTCTTTTCATTGCTGTTTATGCTATTGGCTTCTTTCTGATCATTTATCTTTACCATTTGTCCAGCTGCTATACCCCATTAAGACCATGCTTTCCAAAGGCCAGGGCCCTCTGTCCATTGATTGTGTAGGATCGAGTCACATCATGGGTGACCTTTGGACCCAGGGTCCACCCTGGCCCTTGGCCTTAGAGTGCAGCTGTGGTGAGAGTTGGCATTCCTGCCCTTTAGGTCAGGACACCATTAGCCTTCACTGTAAAGAATGCAACACCATTTGTAATGACTGAGCAACTGACAACTTGAGAAACAAGTCAGTGATGACATCTTTCTGCGCTTTTCTAACAAGTAAAGCTTCAGTAAACTGGAAAAATATGTTTGTGAATGTAATTTTCTTATCTCCACACTTAACTCCTCTCTTTTTAACCTGACCAGATGAGTTGTTTCAGACCTCAAATTGTGAACCCGATAAACTGTAGCAAAACCGCTGAATTTCAACCAAAGTGCTATAGTTTATGCATGTAAATGCATAATTCATTATGCATTTACAAGATAAATTATTCTCAAAGTCTCAGAAAGACTTATGATCTCTGTTGTTGCACTACGTAATGGGATTTTAATGGCTCTGATAGCCAAAACACATCCCAACGAAGCATGCAGCTTCAGGCTTGGTCAACGTGACCAACGTACATATGGCACTCTTGTTGGACGTCTTCTGAATGTGTCCTACTCCCAGAACTTGGGCTGGATCCAAACCTTTTTTTTCTAGCCTGATATCTCCCCTTTTTTCTCTCTGTTTATTTCTTCTCAGATCTTTGCCTTTTGTTGGGCACAGTTCGAGAGTGATGTGCTGCTGTTCGAGTTGGTGGTGAAAGGAGTAAAGACATCTCTAAGCCTTTTGGGACCTTATAGCCACAAGTGTCTGCAGGGCTGTCTATGTCAGAGTCTGTTTAAAAGTCTGGGAAAGAGAAAGACCTCAAACTCTTTGAAATACTTTTGTGTGATTGATTCACAGACCAATGAACCCAGAAGAGCTAACCCTTGCCCATATGCTCTGGGGAAGATCATAGTTTGCGTTCTATGCAAGAAAGCTATGAAATGCGTTGATTTGTCCTGAGCATCTGTTTGTCCACAGGCTTTGAGATGAAGCCGCCGACTTGCTCTGATCTCCTTGCCAATGTGTCTCACCAAGGGACCAGCAGTCTTACTGATTTCCTTCTCGTCTTCCTCACCAGCCCTCTATCCAACCATGCACTCTCCATCCCTCTCAGCTTCACTCCTTTTCTTTCCCTTTTCATCAACTTTCCCTCTATCTCTCCTCACTTTTTCTCCCTTCCTCTCCCACAGCTCTTGCTCACGCTCCTACCCTCAAAGTAAAAGTGTAGCTTGCTCAAATTTATCAGACCTAACTTTGAGGGAAAACTTGGACCTCATTTGCTATCAATGTCTAATACTCGTTCCTGTCTTACCAGTGCAGATGGCTGTCAAGACACTGCAATCCCGAACACTGTGTTCGGCTGGGGTATGCCTTTGATCTCGTGACTAATAGCAATGGTTTGTTTTTGTCTGGGGGGATCTTGGCTAGCGATGTCAAACAGGGATTTCTTCAGGGCAGGCAATGTCTCTTTTTTGAATTGTTTTACATACAGAAACCGGATTAGCTGAGTGCTGAGAGGAAGAACATTGTGGAGACACTGACAAGATACATGACCACTTTTTGTAGCTTATCAGTGATCAGTATTTGAGTTGGTAATCCCTTGTGCACTTACAACACTCATATCTCAGTGACTGACTTCATACACACACACCACAGAGCAGAGATTGCAGTTAACTCTATGTCCTACTCTAAAGTGGAACTTAAAGGATCATACCGACAAGTTTGCATGTTTAGGCCCAATATATACAACTTGCCTATGTTATGTTACTGAAGCAATTTCTAAAACATGAATCTGTACTTTAGTTTTCCTGTTATTTTTTCAAATCTCCTAATTTTTCCAAATCAAATGTTCAGGTGATACATCTACCTTAGCATTCAGTGTTTCACCTTCTAACACTTATTCATGATGTAGAAAGTACGGTCGTTTTAATTTCTCGGTAAAAGCCCTCCTCTCCTTATTTTCTGGCGGAGAAATAGCAGCTCCATGTTGGACCAGTTACATAAAGTCACTTCAACAAAAACTGAATAGACATCATGGTTGCTGTGATGGATAACATATCCCAAGCATATTTCAAGTCTCTACAAGTTGATTTTAATAGCATACTGGAATGAACTGAAGTCAGCAGTCTGGAAGGTAGGAAAAAAATTCTAAAATGCTGGGAAGTTGTTATCAGTAACATAACATGTAAGCAGGTTGCATATAATTGGGCTCAAGCATGCACCATCGCCTGTATGGTCCTTGAAAAATGTTTATGTTGTAAATATGCATAGTTTTCACAGTACATTTTACTTTGATCATATCATTAACAGTTGGTGTTGGAGTTTCACACTACATTGACTTTGCCGCCAGCACTTCCAAGCCATGAAAGCGAGTGCACCTGTGATAAATACAGCCTGCTATTATCACTCATTGAATCAATTAATTAAATCTTCCTAAAACATTTATGCCACTCGTTACTACACTGATCCCAGAACAGGGAGATGGATTACAGGTGCTTCCTGTTGGCAGAAGGAAAAAAGGACTGATTAAAGAGGCAAGCGTTAAGGTGTTTTCTTCCATTCCTCCACCCCGCATCCCTCCATTCTCATCGTCCTTCTGGAGGCTTCCACACCAGTTTGTTCCAACACTTGACAGACACTTTTCCAGTGTAAAACAGACCACAGAGGGACATTCTCATGTACAAACTCTCAGCAGCTAATATGAGATGATAGTGCGGGGCGCGGTGAAAAAACAAATAACTCATGGTAAGTTATTTCTCCTCGAAGGGAGCGGAGAGACAGCTGATGGGGACATGTTTAGACAGTTGTGCTTGGGTAGGGCATTCTTCACCCTCTACCAACACTCACACTCACACACATACACATTGAGTATACAAACACGTATGTGTACTGTAGCCTACATACTCCATTTGGATACATCACACATTTAAACAAATATACAGACATAAAATACTGGGCAGGATTATCCCCCTTCTCCATTACCCCCTGCAAACATGCACACACACACACACACACCCACACACAATGGATGGGGGAGAGTGACANACCCCCTGCAAACATGCACACACACACACACACACCCACACACAATGGATGGGGGAGAGTGACATTCCATTTCCTCTGCCAACATGCCAAGGCTCTCAGGCATTGCAGACATACACCTACACATGCTACAACTAACATACAAACACATGTGAGCTTGATTAGAAAGCTGTGGTTGGTTGACAAATGGCACGGTGTTCATATTTTGCCTCCGGCATGGCGGCAGTAATGATTCCATAATTGTCCTGAGCGCTCAACACTCACTTCCAATCAGCATCCAGAACAGTTCTGCAGCTGGCTACCCACGCCTCTGGAACCTGAACACACGCACACACACATATACAGGGAAAGAGAGAGAGAGAGAGAGAGAGAGAGAGAGAGAGAGAGAGAGAGAGATTTAGCAACACTAGTTAACAGGGCTCATGAGAAGAGTGCTGTTCATTTCAATGTGTTCATACTTCTCATCTTTTACCCAGGCACTTGCCATGTGATCCTATCTGTTATTACTCTAGAAAAATGTTGCTGAGGGTGAGATGGGCCTGAACAAGGCAGCTGTGTGCCATTGCAGCCTTACCTGTAGACTGGACTAGGATTGAAATTTGCTGACTGTGATTTTATGCCAAGTGCTGTGACATTTCCTTCATTTCCTTGGTTCAGTGGTGCTTTTCTTTCCTGCTGTATGTGCTGAACATCCGTAAGTCACATGTTACATGTAACATCCGTTCATCCATTCATGTGTCTGGCAAGGACCTTATCTGGGTCACAGTGTGGAGATTGGGGCAGAATCTCTCTCTCTCTCTCTCTCTCTCTCTCTCTCTCTCTCTCTCTCTCTCTCTCTCACTCTCAGCAGTCTGCAGTAAAGTGGAGGAAAATATTCAAACAAGCAATCCATTTGGCATGATATCACTCAGTGACTGCTGGAGCAAAACACCTTGTCCGAATCACAGAGCTATTACTTTGAATAGTGGGGTTAGAGACTCTCTGAGAAAGAATCATCCCTGTACCCCATGCAGACTTCAATTAACGATGAATTAACCTTCTAGTCTCAGCTTGCTGGAACATGGTCCATCTTGAAGGTTAGCTCTGCCCGAATACTTTAGAACTGACCTCTCTGAAAGGCTGCCAAGAATGTCAGAAATCTTCGTTGCGTGGGAGCACTTTGCTGATTCCTCCTGAGTTGGTTGGTTGCCTCCTCTGCTGTGTGTTTCTGCTATTAGCAGTGCCCTCTGCAGGATGCCTGGCCCATATGTGATGATGTAAGCACATTTCTCCTATGCTGTGCAACTGCCTGTGGCTATGAAGTGATGCAGGGCAGGCTATCTTTTAACTCTCTCTCTCTCTCTCTCTCTCTCTCTCTCTCAATTGCACTTCCCTATTGCTGCAAATAGAGAGCTGCTGATTACTTGTCTTCATAAGGTTAAAGACATATAAAACAGATGTCAGCTGTAATCACTGTAAAAGCTGATACATCAATAAAACACTACTCACTTACAGGGGCATTTACACCATGGGCACACTAAAGTGTACATAATCACTGAAATGTCATTTATTGCAGGAGAAGATATGACATCATCAATCTGAAGCTGGTTTGTAACACAGACAGTCCAACCAGCCTGCATCCATGTGTAATTAAGGTCATATGCATGGGAAGAAAACTATGAGAGTCAAAAAGTTTGATAGCACGTCACAGTGATTCAGAATATATAGACTTTCTCTAAATAAGAAATATGTCACTAATATTGAATGCAAAGCTATAATGGGGAGCATATTCCAGATGTGTGACCGGAGATACTGTAGGCTGGTTAGCTGGTCTATCTTTACTTCACCGCTTAGTAAAGCCTTCAAGGTTTGATGGCTGGATTGGAGCAGGTCTATATAAGGCTGCTTAGGAAGGCCTTCAGGGTCCTGTATGTTAATTAACTAATTACTTTGCTAATTGGACATGTTCAATGTGTCGCCCTCCCCCACCGCCAACCTCCCACCCTGCTAT
Organism: Lucifuga dentata; assembly: GCA_014773175.1. NCBI lineage: Eukaryota > Metazoa > Chordata > Actinopteri > Ophidiiformes > Bythitidae > Lucifuga > Lucifuga dentata. The sequence goes on along the minus strand of VXCM01000064.1, from coordinate 203,020 downwards.
TCTCAAAACAGTGAGCTTCTCTCTAAGCCAGGAAGTGGGACTTAAAGGACCATGCCGACAATTTTGCATGTGTAAGCCCAATAAATACTACTTTCATACACGTTACTTTACTGTATGTTAAATTTTGTGATATTTTGCCAAATCCCCTAATCTTTCAAAATTAAATGTTCAGGCACATTAAAATTTAATGTCTCACTTTCTAACACATAAGTCTGAATGTAGAAAGGACAGCTGTTTTTAATTTCTTGGTAAAGCCATCTTCTCCTGGGACTATATTCCCTGGTGGAGAGATACATTGTCTTCCATGCAGCTCCGTGTTGGACTGGTTAAATAAAGTTACTTCAACAAAAAATGAAATGGACATGGTGTCCACTGATGGATTATCTCAAGCATGTTTCAACTCTATACAAATTAATTTTAATACTGTACTGGAACTGAAACCAATGGCTGCTGGAAGGCTGGCAAAACAATTTTCAAAAATTTACCTCTCCATTATTTATAGTTTGGGAAATGGATGTCATTATTAGAATAGAATAGAATAGAATAGCTTTATTGTCATTATACGTAACATATAATGAAATTACAGGTGCTTCTCCCTTAGTGCATAAGTATAAAGTATAAAAAAGAGTAAAAACAACTTTGTACACATCTATTTAAATTATATTTACACAGCTGAAAAGATAAATATACTTATCAAAGTGTATATCAAAGTATATCAAAAGTGTATATCAAGTATATCAAAAAAAGTGTATCAAGTATATTTATATATATAGATATAGATGTGTGTATTTCGATATTTACAACAGTAGCAGGGATGGTAGCAGCAATCAATAAGTATTGCACAGAGTAATAAACACCAGGTAGTTAGCAGCAATCAGAATATAGTTCACAGTTTACATGGTACCGATTTAAAGTGGTGAACAAGGTGCCATGGGAACAGAATTGCACATGATGGTGACGTTGACAGAGTAATGTCCAGGTCAGCGGTGATTTAGTGTTCTGATGGCCCAAGGGTAGAAACTGTTCCTTAGTCTGGATGTGCGGGCCTTCATTGACCTGTAGCGCTTGCCAGAAGGCATCCGTTCAAACAGGTGATGCGCTGGGTGCGAGGGGTCTTTGAGGATGGCGGTGGACCTTCGCAGGCATCTGGAGCCGGCGATCTCCTCCAGGGAGGGCAGAGGGCAGCCGACGATTTTCTGGGCCGTGTTTATGACCCTCTGCAGGGCCTTCCTGTCCGCAGCCGAGCTCCCAGCGTACCAGGCAGAGATGCAGTATGTGATTACACTCTCGATGGTGGAACGGTAGAAGGTCACCAGCAGCCTCTGATCCAGTTTGTTCTTCCTGAGGACCCTCAGGAAGTGTAGTCTCTGCTGGGCCTTCGCCATCACTGCTTTGGTGTTAACGGACCAGGTCAGCTCCCCCGATAAGTGGACTCCTAGGAATCTGAAGGAGCTCACTGTCTCCACCACGTCCCCATTGATGTAAAGAGGGGCGTGGTCCACTCTGGTCCTTCGGAAGTCTACAATGACCTCCTTGGTTTTTGAGGTGTTCAGCAGCAGGTTGTTGGCTAAACACCACGTGGACAGATGTTCCACCTCCTCTCTGTAGGCAGCCTCGTCCCCTCCTGTGATGAGCCCAACCAGGGTGGTGTCATCCGCAAACTTAAAGATGGAGTTGGACGGATGGGAAGGTACACAGTCATGTGTGTATAGGGTGTACAGGAGAGGGCTCAGCACGCAGCCTTGGGGAGAGCCGGTGCTCAGAGTTATTGTAATGTATACGTGGATTGTGTATACCATATAGTCATGCAAAATCTCCAGTACTGTCCTATAAACACAGAATAATTTTAGATACCACAGTATAACATTAAAACACCCAATTTCCAATGTATTGACATGCAATCACGATTTAAGTTTCAGATTTCAAATATTAAAATTGAATATTACAGTATTGACCTATATGATGATGGTGGATTGACCCAAACACTGTCTCATTCTCAAGTGATAGGATTGCTGTCTCGCTTAGTATGAAGGGGCGCTTGATTTCCCAGACACAGATTAAGCTTAGTTGAAGAGTAATATTCCATCTTCAATGGAGGCTTTCCATCAAGAGGAATATAGGCCTGGATTTAGTTTAATCTGTGCTTAACCTGTGGAAAAAGCTATGAACAGTATGCTTTGAGGTTGTTAGTGATTGTAGTGTTGTATAACTTTATTGATTACATATTTGTCAGGTAAAGTAAATTGATTACTAGATTATTGTTTGAATTGTTATGAAATTGTTTTTGATGATAAACTTCTGGTTATATTTGTACTGTGGGCTGGTAATAGAGGTGATGGATATTTTTTTCGCCTGTTAATAGGTGAGAGGATCTTGGTGTGGATGTGTGTGTGTTTGCTTCAGTGTGTGTGTGTGTGTGTGTGTGTGTGTTTGTGTGTGAACATTTCAATGTGAGCGTGCGTCTCTGTGTCTCAGCTATCTTCTCTCCCTTTAGCCTGCCCTTTCTCGTGTTTTTTTGCTCTTTTCCTCCCTCTCACTTCCATTACCTTTCCCTTTCCTCCTTCCCATTTCTCACCTCTTCCTCATATCTTTCCAATTTATTTTGTCAGCTCTCTCCTTTCCCATTTCTACTACTCTTCCCACTTCTCCCTCGCTCATGCTTCTCCCTCCCTCCTTCCCTCCCTCCCTCCTTCCCTCCCTCCCTCCCTCTCCATTTCTTTTCTTCCACCACCCGACCCCCCCCCCTTTGGAACACAGAGTTCTGGGTTGGGCGACAGCAGCAGCTGCAAAAGGAGCAGCTGCTCTGTGTGTGTGCATGTTTGTGTGTGTGTGTGTGTGTGTGTGTGTGTGTGTGTGTGTGTTTGTGTGTGTGTGTGTGTACGTGTGTGTGTGTGTGTGTACATGCCACAGCTTGTCCCCTCCACCAGGCTGCTTGGGCAGGGTTGGTCCCAGCAGGGTACCACAACCCTGCCAACACCCCACGCACCAACCAGGCGCATGTGTGCTGATACACACAAAACACACACACACACACACACGCACAACCACAACTTACAGACATAAGAACCATGTGCACAAGCATACACAACATGATTTCACACACACATTCATATTCAAATACACTCCTTTTCAATGAGAAAACCAGTGAATCATTCAGTTATGAGCCTCAGCGAAATGTATGGAAATATGGCTCAGAACTTCTATGAGTCATCCATCCCCTGATGGAGTTTGTGACAGACAGAATGCAATTTAGAAACATTCTATGTACGATGTAAAGGGGATGAAGAATGAGGCAGGTGTTCTTTGTGGGGAAAAAAACCCATTGCAGTTTATATCTGCAGATTCTGGAGCTTTTTCACACTGCAGGCTCCAAGGTTTAGTGCCCAGGGCAATGTTAAGCTGAACTCTCTCTGTGTCTGAAGGTGAAGGGGGATCATCACATTTCATAGTCAATGAATATTCCTCAGAGGCTTTCATCCTGTATGGAGGCAATTTCCATTTGCCCTCTATTCCCTGCTGGCCCCCCCCCCCNCACCACCACCACCACACACACACATACACACATGCCATCATCAAATTATAGCCATTTTTAAAGCATTCTCAAGTTGCCGTTGTCTTTGTCTGGTTGCTCTAATGAGAGGTAAGCCTGAGGCGGTGATTTTTCACAAGTAAACAAACAAAGCTATAGGCTAATGTTTACTGTATGTGGCAACTACACTTTATGTCTTTATATGGTGCAAAGAAAGAAAGAAAGAAAGAAAGAAAGAAAGAAAGAAAGAAAGAAAGAAAGAAAAGTTGATGATAGTGAAAAGCAGCAAACAGAAGGTGAGGAGAGAGAGAGAGAGAGAAAGAGAGAGAGAGATTGGTGCTATCATCCATTTAGCGGTCGGTGCTGAGGGAATAGTACTGTCCTGTCATCGGAGCTAGCCATGCAGAAGGGGAAGCAAGCTCTTCTATTGCATCTTGGCATCTGTCTGCATCTGTGCAGCACCATCTTTTTGCCTCATCGCTGCTCACCTCGTCTGACCAGGCATTCCCTCTCTCCTCGCACCTTCAACCTGTTTTTTCTTTTAACTCTTTCTCCTCACTTTTTTCATTTTTTCCTCATATCTGTTCCAATTTCTGATTTCCTAAACTATGTGAGTAACATCCATCTCCTACTCTTTGACTTCATTTTTTTTCCCTCCTCTTCACACCAGCACCCTTGCCCTCACATCCCTCAGTTAATTTTCTTGACTTTCTCTCTTTCTCCTTCCTTCTCGTCATGCTCCAGTGCTCATGTGGGAACTCTGATATTTTGCCTGTAGTTGTGGCCTTGGCCTGGGGGGTCAGTGCTTAGGCCCAGAGGGGTGCTGCTCTTCTTGCCTCTACAAAGCAGGAATACTGGGCAGTGTGCTGGACTGGAGGGATGATCCACTGGAGTGCTGGAGGCCAGTGGGGGCTAGCGGAGGCCATGAGGTCATGGCCATTCAAAACCTTGGCTCCCAGCTCAAAGGTATGGGGTGAAAGAGGATCACACTTCTGGAGGAGAAAAAGAGCTCTTGTTTCCTGATGGCTCACAAAGGACACAGCCATGCAGCTAGCCAGGAGGACTCTCCCAAACAACAACCCCATCGTTCTCTTGTCATGTGATTACATTCTCTGTTTCTATGCAAGCAACAGGCATTATTAGGTTTGTGCTGCAACAGTGATAATATATGGTGTTTATTTTTAATAAACCAAGCTGTGTCTGTACACATCTCCAGAGCCATTGCTAGTGATATATAATACTTGGCTGTGGAGTGTTCATCTTTCACATTTATGATGCTCATATAGGTAGGGGAAGAAGTCAATAACTTTCAGGGTCTGATGCAGAGCCACTAAGCCATTCTCTGGTCCTGCAGTATCGAAAAAGCAACTTTTTTTGATTAGTAAACAGTGGAGCACGCCCTTCAGGGTACTTCCCAGGACTGGGAGGGACGTAAAGGTTAATCTTCAGTTTATTGCCACCAGCAGTCAGTCAGATAGTATCTTTTAAAATTCCTTGTCAGGCGCTATTGATCCTCTGACGTCAGAAACCCACAGACATGACATTTCATGTTTCCTAAGCTGCCCGGACCACTACATGACTATCTACGTTCACGATTGTTACTCAAGGAGACTCGCAGCTTTATTCTGTGGCACATGGCTAAATACTCTACAACATGACTAGTAAACTGGCTTTCTTGGGTTTGAGTAGTGGTAATTTTGATGTCAGCTTAAATCCTGTGTGTAGATTTAATGTTGTTCTTTGCGATTCAGCATGGGTAACAAAAGCAGCCAAGTCAGAGATAGGAATGATAAGGTATTCTTTCCCTCCTGCAATGAGCCGTCTTTCTGTGTTACCTGGCCTATTAATCTGAGTATGTATTTTATTTGAGGAAGACAATAGGGTCAGTGATCAGACTGGCGAATGTTCTGCTTCTCCTCTCGCTCTCCTCTCTCTGTCGTCTTTAGATGCTGGCCTGTGATGGGAAATCTATACGGTGCGAGAGGCCAATTTAGTTGGCTCCAACAGTGTGGGTTTGAAGAGTGAGCAGCCAGGGTAAACACGGTGAAAAACGCCTCCACTCTCTAAATGATTTCAGTGTGAGGAGATATGAGGGGATGGTATTTTTCACCAGCTATATTCCCGGGATGTGTGTGATGTGGGGCAAAGAGGAGTTCAAGGAAGTTTTCCACTGTTGCTTGCTGCTTGAGGCTTGTGTTTACCAAAGCCTTTCAGATGTACCTGTGTGTCTGTGTGTGTGAATACCTGCATGTACAACCTTCTAAACTTTTCAATCGTTGCTTTTTTAAGAATCTGAGCTGAAAACATTCCCAGAGTATTTGTTATTGTTTACTGTGCACTTTTTCTTTTTTTTTTTTTTCCACAAAATTCCCTTTTAGGCCTTCTGTAGTCCAGTCTGCAAGACTTGTGAGTCTGCAACTCATTCCAGTTGAAGATATGGTGTATCAGGCTTAGTGGGCTGCAATTAATTCACTGCCTCCAGGGCCTCTCTGGCTTTGTATGTGGGGTCAGACTGGGTCATGGCAGACTTTTTTCTGAGAGTAAGCAGCACTAGGTTTGTGTTGGATCAGATGAGACTGGGCTAATTCTCTCCAGCAGCTGGTCCTTTTCACTCACTGTTTGCCCTCCAATGCAAAATCTGCTTCTTTGCCCTGCCTGCCCATAAAGAAATCTCTTTACACTTCAACTGACCAAATTTAACAATCCTCTTAATTAAAAGCAGAACTGATGCATTCTTTTTTTCAAGGTATATTGATTTAGTGAGGGGGATTTGGTCTGAACTAAGCGAAAACTCTAGATTAGACTGTGTTGGATTGAAATTGAGTTGTGTCATGTATCTTTAAGTCAACCCAGTTATTTGGTTTCTAAGCCCCATCATTATCTCTGATGTCCCTTGTTTCGCTTCCCCTGACACTGGCAGATTTAGATGAAGCTGAGCAGCTTCTCTGGTCATTTGGTTAGTTGCTTGGTAGGTCAGCCAGTTCCCTGTGTTCTCTGTGACCACCACCTCTGCATCTGGGAGTTGTTTGCTGAATGCTGTGTCATCGGAGCTTTGCTGCCTTGCCCCAGAGCAAGCTAAGTCTAAACACTGCACTTTGTGGCTGAAAGGCCATCTGTCACAGGGAGGGAATCCAGCTTCTCCTCCAAAAAGCATAAACAGGGGCGGGCTGTTAAGCCGTGGCGCAGCTCACTGTCATGGAAATGCCCCATCTGAGCAAGGCTCAAGCCCTAATCCTGCACCCTCCCATCTTTGCAGCTGCTTTTTAGGGCTCCATGGCATGTCCATTGATGCCTGTGTGTACTCAAATCCTGAGAGAGGGGCCTTATGAATAACATTCAATCATAGATGGTTGGTTGGCTTGTTATCTGTGGTTTACAGTATGTGTATGGATGCTAAACCCGTCATCTCTCACACCCTGCCCTGACTTAATGGGTTTGACCACAGATACATGACTGATGTATTTATGTATTCATCTGATGATATTCCCAGTCAGGGTCACTGCTTGAAATATCTATATGTACAGGTGCATATAAAGGAGGCATGGCTATATAGTTGAATTTGCCCTCACTATAAGCTAAGCTGTTAATGTCAACATGCTTTTGAGGTAAACTTACAGGAGCATTTTATCATGTTGCTTTGTTCGATTTCTCCCCTCCCTTTCTTAACTGAAAATGCCATGTGACATTTTTTTTTAAATTTTATTTTTTATTTTTTTTTTTTGTTGTTCAAATCTGGTCAATCTCCATCCATAGGATAGTACACCTGGACTTTTCATGATAAGTCACTTTTTTTCCTTTCAATCCAATCCTCCCTTTATCAACCACAAGACAAGTGATGTCTGAGGCCGAAAACAGCCTCTGACAGAAGGCTTGAGAGCAGAAGATCCTATTCTGACATTTCATACATGATTGCAAAGATTTACGTGAGGTAATTATTGGGTCTGTGTCTGCCAACCCAGAGAAGATCAATTCTTTCAATCAATTCCACTTTTAAGAGGATAGGCCAGATTACCAAGGCTGTGGGCTGATGTGGACGAGGGGCCCATAATGCTCTTAATAGGTCACTAAAATGTGTGTTAGAGCCTCTCATTGTAGCCATTGGAGGATTCCTCTGAGATCAAGCATTTTACCCTTTTTTTCCCTCCCTTTCTTTCCCATCTCTCTCTCTCTCTCTCTTTCTCTGTGCACACACACACACACACACATATGTGTATATATATATATATATATATATATATATATGTATATATATATATATACACATACATATATACACATACATACACGTGTGTGTGTTGTGTGTGTATGGGTGGGAGAGTGGGTGTGTTGACTCCACATTATTGAAAAATTTAAATTTAGAGGGTAATATTGTCTTTAGTAACTTTTTTGGCATGTTTGCAAACAATCAGTAATTTATTTTTTAATTAATTTTCGATCAATATCAGACCCAATACGATTTACCATTGTTTTGTTCAAGGCTAGATAATGGACTTGTGTATTATATGAAACAAAACTGCAATGCATGAGTCCAGTTGTCCCTCCAGATAAGTAATTTGTTGAACCTCTTTATTGAATAACAGAATTAGCCTGAATAGTTCTCTGTCGGGATATCTGTTTTTCATTAGTCCTGACTGTCTCGGGATTTAAAAGGCAAAGTGCAGAGGTTACAGCTACATATATTCTATTATCTCCCCTTATTTCCTCACTATCTATTTGAGAATGACATAAAAACCTAAAGATCATTTTTATTGTAGAGGCATTTCTGCATTGTATGAAAGGGGATACATATATGTGGTGGTGGAAGTTTGCCACAAAGTCCAGTCTTGGTGGCTTGCATCAGATAAGGCTAAGGAGTCGTGACAGGATAGATGGGAGGGCTAGCCTAAACCTAGTCAGTGTTTATTTAGACATAGCAACAGGCTGGAAAGTCAACAGTGGGAAGGAGGGTGATTGCACACCAACACCAGAGAAACCTGAGACCAGAGACCCGGGCTGCTGTCAGGCATCTCAAAATGGCATTTCTGGCCTGCGATCGGTTTTGTCTTTCACCTCACCAGGAGTGAGACTGCGGAGAGTTGGAATTGATCAATGATCTCAGATCAGCAGCCCTACTCTGAAAGGCTTGATAAACACAGACTGTGACCGTGGTAGCCTGTCCAGTGTTTCCAGCACTCACTGGGGTGGAGGTCACCAGGGCCCTGTCAACAGTGGAAGCTACAATTCACCTCAAGCCTTGTGTGAGTAACAAAAGAAGGAAAGAAAACACAGCTAAAGGGGTCAACACATAAGGCATTCGCCCAGCAAACAGACTTTCATGATGATATTCTACACCCACGAATCAGACCCTATTAGTGTTGTGGTAATCTGGAGAATATATTGATTAGGCACCCACCCATAAGTGTGTGTGTGGCATTTAAGTTCAAACAAAAATCAGAATATTGCATTAATTTGACTGTGTTCGTAATTGGGGTCATATTTGTTATATTCCTTTAATATGCATTTTTAGTTATTTGCAACTGAATCCAATATTAGCAGGCAGACTCATTAACCAGCAGTGCTTCGGATGCAGAAAACAGTGAAACATAAATATGTGTGGGAACTTAAAACGCTAAATGAGCATTTCATTCATCTTAGGACAGCATTAAGTGCCCGTAGGCATTTACCGTACCACCATACAATTAACTGGATCAGGATTTAGTGCCTGGGCTGAATGCTGCAGAGAGCACTTCCTTTAGCAGTGGTTATACTTTCAGACATGTTAATCACAGATCCTGATGACTCTGCCATACATTTGGTATAGCACTTCTGTCTGGGTACATTGCATGGCTGTAAATACCTTCTGAGGCTTTCTGGTTATATTCTTGAAAGTTCCAATGATCACAGAGCCTGCTAACTAAAGTGCCAAGTTGGAACCACATTTAGCAAGGTCCTTCTACTCGTTTCCCTCACCACATAAAGGTGAATTATTTCTAAATATATTTTGTCTAATGCCTTATTATAAATGAGTGATGGCAGCCAGGATGTTGATTATTTTTCTGCGTATTTGATTCCTTTTTATTCTTACCACATTTCTGCCACACTAGAGTCACCGGCACATACCTTTGAGACATCTGCAGAAAGGTTGGTATTAGCATGAGAAAGGGTTCATGCAGACAATGCTATGCATTATGTATTCACAGTGTTTGTATGAAATGCAGCCGCTGTCATTCTTACTAGCCTGTAATCTACTGGCAATATTTCAAGCAGAGCAGCGAGAACAACCTAGAGAAGACACATAACCTGCTACTACTGCACCTATACCATAATCCACATATGAGAAAATTCACCATGTCCTCCATTCTCAGACACATCAAATGCACAGAAGTGTCAGATCTGTCAGAACGGGATGAGCCAAATGTCTGGTAGCAAGACACACTACCAAGTGGCCTGTGCTAATGAGGAGGAGGTTGCTGTTTCTTCTTACCCAGAGGCAACACAGGAGAGCCGTAAACACAGCATTTGATCTCCGAGACTTGCTGTTTAGTTGTCACTTTACAATATCAGTCACACAATTTTCACCACCATCCCCTATATGAGTGTGTGTAAATTTTAGGAGATCTTTGGTGGATGTGACAAAAAAAAAAAAAAAAAAAAAACCTCTCTTTGTGGGTCAAACATATTGCAAAAGTTCCAAAACAGTTTCATCCCCTATATATTCTTAAAGCAAGACCTCAAACTGCTCCACCATGTAGCAAATATCTGCCATTCTGTATGTCCACACAATCTTGAATGTCACAATTTGCAAAATATAATTTAATGAAGATATTTATTTGATATCCCAGATATTGGCAGGAGCAGATCTAAAGGAACTCTTTGTAAATCGATTAATGAGCTGTTTATTGACTTGGGCATAATGTTTCCACTTTCTAAGTGGTTAGGGCATATCATATAAAATACAGTACTTAAGTATAGGAGAAAAGAAAATAGGCATCCAATGCAGCACATAGCACATAGTTACCTCCTTTACATTTTTGCAGATGGTAACAGAGCATTTCAGTTTGCCCGTGTCCTGCTGCCTGTCTTCAGCCCATCACGTGTCACAGTAAACTTAGCTTTCCACAGCAGTAGCAGCCATGGGTTGCCACAGCTGCTGCTTGAGCTGAGTAACAGAGCTGTTTACCCAGACACAGACAGAGACAGGGTGGGCCCAAATGAAACACACAACCTCAAGTTGCCATCTCGTTGTGTGCCATATCCCAGTCGGTGACGCACACACGCACTGTTTATCTGTTGCACCAGCTAAGGACTCTGAATAGATCTGTCTTTTCTTCTCTTGATGGCTCAGCTCTTGTTCTTTTTCTTTCATCCTCTCTCTCTTTATGCTTCTTTTCAGTTTGAGGCTTTTTCTTCTCACAAGTAATGATGGACGGTTTTGCGCCCTTGGATTTTAGTGTCACAGCTAAATGTGTGTTTGCATGGCTATTAGTGAGGCCCACTGAGGGATGAGCTGTACACTCTCCTGACCTCCTCTGTCTCTCTCTGTCTGTCTCTCTCTCTCTCTCTCTCTCTGTTATGTGGTTGAAATCATTCCAGATAAACCATCATGTTATTGACAGCTTTCCTGTTTTAGATGCTTTATGCCAGATTGAAAATACTGTGAAATGTGTCATTAAGTCAAATCTGTAATTACATTTAGGTCTACTCACTTGATTGTAATTTAAAAACTACAAAACTTTCAGAGGTGCCAGACAAGAAGAGTGCCAGTTTTATCTTGGGTGCTTAGTGGGCTCTACATAGATGCAAGACACATGGCGTGCAGGTCTAATGTCTCTCCTAGGACCCTTCCCCACCCTCATTACCAGAGAGCTGCTTAATGACAACTTCAATATTGATCACAGTTCAGCAAAGCACTGGAAGACTGTGTGGTTAGAGGACCAAGCAGGGCGGGTGTGTTTGGTGGGGGGTATCCAATGATTTTCTTTTTTTTTTCTTTATTTTTTAAACTTTCCACATCCTTCATTCATTCCATTTTGCAATTTACAGAAAGCTCAGACTCAGCAGTCTGCTCTTACCTTCCTGTACTTCCATCTTCCGTACATCTCTTTCAATTTCTCTCCAGTTGCTTCCCTCCTGTCGTGCTGCACACTAGTTTTGCCATCTTTACTGACTGAGATGCTTCATGAGTGTGAATGTGCCCTGTGTTGTCAGCCTGGTGCCTCTGCAGTCTTTAGTCAGCAGATAATTGCAGAGTAGTATGGCGTAAACACGGGCTACAGAAGAGACAGAAAGAAGTGTTCAATATATAATTGGTTAGGAGGAATGTGTCCCATATAGAAGTGTGGTGGCAGTCAACCTGTTTATTACATTACATAGTGCGGAGTTCTCTGGTAAATACTCTTTCTTTTCCAAATGCTCAAAAGTCCACAAATGTGCCACCCCTCTTCGAAAAGATAACGCATCTGCGTGTTGATCAGCAAGTATTGATTATCTCTCTTGCTAATTGGACCCAAGTTAATTACTAGTAATTAAAATCATGAATGATACATTAGCACAGATGCAGCAGACTTTGCGGTGAGACAAGTGGGTGTATACACATTCACATATGTAAACATGTATTCCAACACCCACATTATATACTTCCACAGAAAAACACATACTCTCTTAGAAATAATCAAATTTTACATCCCAACATATCCATATATAACAGCACAAACTCACAGTAGTAGCTAAAGGACCGTACTGGTAGTCTTGCATGTTTGAGCCCAATAAATACTATCCACATAAAACTGTATTTTAGTTTTCCTGTTATATTGCCAAATCCCATAATCTTTCAAAATCAAATGTTCAGGTGATACACCTATTAAAATTAAATGTTTCACCTGCAAACAAGCACATTCACATGTAGAAGACACAGTCATTTTAATTTCTCTAATAAAAACAGTTTTCTCTTGGTACTATTTTCCTTGGCAGACACATTTTCTTTCATGTAAACTCAGATGGATTACCTATTTCATGCACTTTTAAAGTCTCTACAAGTTGATTTTTACAGTGTTGGAATAAACTGAAACCAATGGCTGCCCGAAGGTAGGAAAACTATTTGAAATTGTGTCACTACTGTTGTATTTTATGGAAAATGACTAGTAGTAATTTAACAGGTATGCATGTATTTATTGGGCTAAAACATGCAAAACTATCGATATGGTCCTTTACATCATTTGATTTTTCTCACTTAAAGAGCAAGCTGCTTTTAGTGAAGGTTAAAAGACAGTGCTAAAAGAAAGGAGAGGGTGACTTTACTTTATTCTCAGGAAAACCAGGTTTTACCTGAAGCTATCTGGTGCCTGGGATCTTCTCCTCCAAAGCCTTGCTGCTGGGCTGATAAGCTCTGCTGCCTCTCCAAGCCCAGGTCACATTCCTTTTGATCAGGCCTGAAGTTCAGCCGAGCGTGGCTTTCACCTTTTAGCCTGCTGTCCTTAAGCTGGTTGGTGGCTGCCTCTGCTCCCATACTGGAACAACAAGAGGAAACGAAGGAAGTTTCATCAACTGGCACCTTATCTGGTCGGGGTCAGTGCAGTGATCCCCGCAAATTAGCCCCGGACCTCTCTGAGTGTGTGTGTCTGCTTCCTTGCTGTCTCCAACAAAATGATCAGGATTTTTTAGTCAAACATCAAGGCCCTCAGACAAAGAATTAAGATTTTATTCTTCTCGTTTTCTGCAGCATATGCTTCTTGTTGTATTGATAATTAAATCAATTCAGAATACACCAACAGAGAGCCACACTTAAATTATATGAATCTCACCTATGTTTGTGCAATAATGTCTTTTCTTCATGTCCACAAAGGATTCAGTAGGCTTAGAGTCAGTTAAAAATGTACTATCTCTTGCACAGCATCAGGCCAAAGAAATCCAATATAGGCCATGACAGTATGAGTGTCTGTCCCAGAAAGCCTTTTAATGTGTCTATGTGTTTAAAAAGCTTCTAAGTGCAGGGACCATGAATCTGCATTCCACAGCTTTTAAATGACACTGGCGCTGCTTGGGAAATTGGATTCATTACCCCAGCCACTGATAGAACGATTATCCCATGACTGATACTCTTCCTCACTCCTTCATTCTCTCTCTCTCTCTCTCTCTCTCTGTCTCTCTAGTGCTCAATTTCTCTCTTTGTTGGTCTCTTTTGCTATGTTTTCTTCTACTGCTTGTTTCTCCACTTAAATGGGATTGTGTCCCCAAACACATCATAAAGTTATATAGTCTTCAAGCAAAGAAATGTTTGGTTTTACAGATTTATACTACCTAAACTTGCTCCTCAGTCACTTTTTTTTTCCTTCTCCTAGCAAACATCTATGCAGAGTGAAAGAAAACTGTTTTTAATTTCGTTGTTGCTGATTAAGGACAGTGCTGAACTGAAGTTGCTATGAAAAGTACTGTTGCTATTCCTCTCTTCACAGGGATTTTCTTGGGTAATTAAAGATTCATGCAAAAAAAAAAAAAAAANAAAAAAAAAAAAAAAAAGTGTAAACTTTGACAGATCAGTTGCAGGCGTCTGAGTAACACTCTAATGCCTTTCAAAGCTCCACTTGCTGTAGACCTTCCAAGCAAGATGTTTAAAAAAGAAAAGCTATGACCCCAACACATACAACTGAGTTAAAGACGATTGATGTGTCTTGGAAAAATCTGTCCCATAATTTCACCTTTTCACCTTGGAGACGCCTCTTCCTAAGACCCATATTAAAGCTTAATTCTGCCAACGAGGAGCAGGCGGCGTTTTAAAAAGGAGAACACATGTCTGTGAGGCCTGTTCCTCCTTATCTAGCAGCTTCAGCCTCACTCAAAGATAGACGTCTGCCATGCCAGCGTGTTTATTTTCCTTGCCGATTAGCTTCGATTAAAAGCAGATCATGTTGTCTCTCTCCCCTCCTATTTGTGTGTCTGCTTGTGAATGTGTGTGTTTGCATATAAGTAGTCCTATCCTCCCTGTGTGGGTGTGTGGGTGCTCGTGTGAGATTTTCCATTATTTCATCTCCACTAGGCTGCACATGATAATTAAGCCATGGGGGGCTGTGAGAGGGAAGGTGGGTTACAGCTTACAGCTTTGAGTAATTCTGTGCCCCCTCCCTCCCTCCCTCCCTCCAACCTCCCCTCAAGTCCTTCCCTGCAGCCTACCTTAACCCGTANCAGCTCAGATCCCACCTCGGGCTGTGGGAATTTTCTTTAGTCACACTCGACTTGCCAGGTAAACAAGCCTGAATGGGGAGATGCGAGCAGAGTCCATGGGAGCAAATAAAACAGGGGAGAATGTAAATGGATTTATCACTGAGCCCACCACACCACCCGACATCCTCCACACCCACCCTCCTTTCTCCCAAGTGATGTGGCACTCTGCTTGGCAGTCTCTCTAATGAGTCAATTGCAGACCTCTGGAACTCAGGTGCTTCAGTTGCTTGGAGAGCTCTGAATCATTGAAGCGGGGACATTTTTTTTATTATATTTTATTTTATTTCCATTCACTCTTCTGAACAAATGATTTCTCTCTCTCTTATTCCCTCCTTCTCCCTCTCAATTGCTCTCAGTCTCTTTGCCACAGAAACAGCAGTAGTAATTCTCAGAAGCAGCAGTGTCAAATCTGTCTCAGGTTAGACTGTGAACGATAACAGTGTTCTACCTGTAAGCCCTTGAGCTCAGGCAGACATGCATCCAGCGCTGCTCTCCTCCCTGAATTATCTGCCGCTAATCCAGATTAGAAAGTTAAAAAGCAGGTCAAGCGTGAGAGCCTTCTGCTGAGTAATGAGAGAGAAACTCCTGTCTGTGTGCATGTGTGCGTTTGTCTGTGTGTGTGTGTGAGTGTGTATGTGAGAGTGCACATGGAGTTCTTGTAGGACAGGAGCATAGCAAAGACTTATCCAAGACCTCATTTTCAAAGGACCCTTTCAATCTGAGGCCAGGAAGAGCAGACTTAAACCAAGACCACCTTAAACAGACTCTTCTGGTTTATAACAAGTCCAGCCTGCCAAAAACAGCTCCTGGGGTTTCCATTGCAACTTGAAGAGGAAATATGGATTGAGTAGGAAATAAGGGTCAGGAAGAGAGAGAGAGAGAGAGAGAGAGAGAGAGAGAGAGAAAAAGCCATAGAGACACAGAACCAAATTTATGTGCCTATGTTGACAGCATTCAGGTGTGTGCAAAAGCAGAAAATCTATTCCAATCGATCCGGAAGAACAAGGCTGAGGCAGAGAGATTGGGTTGTACACTGCTGCTGCTTCTCAAGGGAGCCTTGATCATGGTTATAGCCCCCTGTGTTAATTAAGGTGATCTGACATTTCAGCATTAGCCCGGTCTCTCATCTTGGCACTTTGGCAAATTTTTTCCAGGCTCGTGAGAGCATGTGTTGGAAAGGATGAAAGGGTGTCATGGTATGGTTGTTAGGAAGGGGATTGGGTGGATATGCAGGCCTTGATTGTGTACTACCCACTGGGAGTGTTCCTTCCACCTGTCTTCCGTTGATCCTGTTTGTGTGGGTATGTTTCGTGTGTATGCCTCTGCTGTGTGTTACAATGGAGACTGCTGCTAATCGATTGATCTTCCGTTGCAGCATTATCCGTCCTAATCCCAGTTTGTCATTAACACCCACAGTGTCATTTGTTATATATTGATCTATTGATCTATTGGCTGGATGGTATATAAGTGATAACAAACACATTGAAAAGTAGAGAATGAAAGTCAAGGAGACTGACAGGAGTTAATGAGGTTTGACTTTTCTTCCTTAAGCAGTTTTTTTTTTTTTTTTTTTTTTTTAATGTGGAAAACGATACTGAACTGAATTAGGACTCTATTCACTATACACATGATTTATGAAAATGTTCCTGCTTGGAATTCTTCATCTGCAGAATATTAGATGTTGATTTAAGTGAGTGATGCCCTCACCACCCTGTCTATCCTCTCTGTGCATCTCTCCCAAATTTATGAGCCCATTCCTTTGTTTGTTATGCTAAAGCTGAAGCAACATGCAGTTCAGAGTGCCAGATGCATTAAGGCTGAGTACAAGAAGAGTGGAAAACAGACAGAGTTTCAGACATGGCCTGCAGCTTTGGATTTGTCAGCTTTGCCTGTTTCCTTTCTCCAAACAACCACTGACATGGAGGATGAAGGAAAAAACACTTCCCTCTCACATTTAATAGAATCATTATCGCAGTATGTACATTCTTTAGTTGTATGCAATATACATAACTAGATCAATATTGGATTCTTGTTTTGCAGTCTTTGGTGTTCATTAAAGAACCTGTCAATGTTGTGGGATTCTATAGAACTTATTCAGGGGTTTCTGCACAGAGCCCATGCTTATTCTGTTCCAAATCATTTTATTTTCACAGGATCCTCTTTTATACTTACACACATCAAGAGCTCCTTTATATTTTGTCATTTAAAAAAATGATAATCATATGGTGAAAATCAACTTTGTTGAGACATCTGCTTTGTAATGAACTGCAACCAATGATAAAGAAAATAAAGAGATTCTCTTATGATGGGCCAACTGGATCAAAGTGGCTCTGGAGATCATTGGAAACTTCTGACATTCATGTCATCCAGTAACATAACACAAGCTTGGCACGTCAGATTCTCCTCGTGGAGATTTCACTTTACATAGTGTGGACTGCAATGTAGGCAGAAAAAAAAACATGGTTAGTTAGAGGTTTCCTGGCTGTCTGCAAATAGTTTAAAAAAGTACATATGAAGTGGTATCATGGAAAAATTTATCAAATTCCACACTTTATACTATACATGATGCCATGTATAATCAAAGTATGAGGGAAATGAGGAAATGCATGCAGAGGTGACTTATTCCGATTCTAACATTTACATGTCTGAATGTATCGATTTACAATTGCATAATCTCAGTCTATTCCTCTTAGTAAGCTTACTGCACTTCATGCTGATTTCAGTCTAATTAAGATGTTTACATGACATTTGAAAAAAGCAATTTATTACTTTAATCCAAAAATAAACTAATTTTAATGTACAAGTAAATGTGCTGACTGTCAGTGGGCATAGACATGTCTCTCATTAACTGCCAATGTTTTAAGCTTACTGAAAAACTGATATTGACATTTACAGAAATCTTTCATAATGAAAATGCTTGTGTTATTTTTTTTTTTTTCCCCCCTAAATGTTTCACTGTTCTAAGGATCCCTGAAGAAAAAGGTTTTGATAACACAAGAACACAAACTTTTAGGAACTTCAACAAGAAACAGATTCTTTAGACACATTCTTTAGGCTCAAATGCAAATAGTTCTCAATATAACCCTTACCATCTGCAAAGAATATGTTTGGAATGAGATTTCCAGCTGCGACAGAACTGCACAATCAAAGTTTAATTGTGACAGAAATATTTCACCAGTGAAGGTTTAAACAGCTTAAAGTGGTGTCAAGATGTTAAAATCTTCATGTGCGTTTCTAAATGTGTCCCCTTGCGATTCATCAGTACATTTGCAGAATTGTGCTCATCTGACTCTGGAAGCACTTTGGCTTGATTGCTGCTTCTTCCTGCATGCGAGCATTGTTGACACTGAATAAGAGGTCAGGGTGCTGTGACAGCGATCTCTCTCTGCACACTAACAGCCCCTCAGTGAGTTACTCGGTGTTCACATTCATCGCTGATGAAGTCTCAACATAAGACCCTTTGAATCTGCTGCATGACACAGTGCCATGTTGTGTCAATGTGGGTACACGAGCCTTTCCATCGCATTACAAAATCCCTGAAAGCAAACCCCCACTTGCTCCACTGTATGTCTGGAGCTATGTGGCTTAAAAATGATCTTAGGAGTAACCAGGGTCGAATAATTTATGGGATAAGAAAACAGTTAAGGCCTTAATCAAGGTTTACAGATTGAGAGTCCTGATTTAGGATCAGCAACCACTGGATCAGCACTCTTATTTTAGTCTCTCTGGATTCAGAGCCTGCAAGATGTTAGTCCAAGGAATATCATCTACAAATCCACATTAAAGTGACGCCAAAATATGGAGTCGTTTAGGCATGTGAGCCATATAATCGAAAGTGTATTTTGCTCCGTCCTATACTCGACAGCCTTATTGACAGGCTAGCTGTAGTATTGGCCATTGAATTTTTCTTCTACTTGTAATAAATATCTCAAATATATTCCACAGAGTCCCATGAAGTCTTTTGAAATGAAAAAAAAAATCAAACCAGCAGACTGACCGACTGTTTATGGCTTGTCATCTGTAGAAATAACTGGAAACATAGTGAAGTGGATATTCCTGAGAGTCAGGAGAGAGCGTGAGAGGAGTATATGGAACACTGGGCAGGGCATCATGGTTTAAAGCAAATCTCCCGTGCAGAGTAGTTATTGAGCTCCTTTAAAGTTTCTCTCTCTTTCTTGTCCTTCACTGTCCTTAGTTGCACGCATTTCATTTTGAACCAGTCACCCTGAGGCAAATCTCGCAATAGTATTATAGGAAAACATGGACATCCTGCTTGTTCTAAATCTCACATCTGCTTCTGCCACAAGTGTAGAGGCCTGTATGTCAGCCTATGTCCTCACATGGCCTGACACTCTCTTAAGGCTTCCCACAAACTGGGAAAAAGCAGGAACACCATTCCAAAGCCTCAAGGTTTTAGCAGAAGCTTTATGAGTTTACACAGGTGAAGGTCCTGGACTGCACTCCTGTTTGTGTGCAAAGGTTATTAAATATTTACAGCAGTTTAGACACCCTGCCTTTGGAAAATATATTTCAGTAAGACATTTGTAAAAAGGAACACTAGTGTGAATTATTTGCTTCCAGATTGGAGGTGGTGGGTTGAATGAGAGCTGTGCATAGGTATACGATGTGTTAAATGAGCGGAGAATGCCGTCTGTCTACCTACACTGTAATGCAGACTGAATCTTCAAGATTCCAGGATCTCTCATTTTCCAACAGCCTGAGCGCATTGAAACTAAAGCCACATCAAAATTGCTTTGACATGCATTCTTATGATAATGACAGTTTCCCCCCTTCTTTTCATTTAGATGGCGGTCTTAATGACTGTCAGTCCTGTAAGTGCAGCAGCAGCATTCAATAAGGCTTCATTTAGAGCCCACCACTATTCAGAGTGAATGAGGGGGAACAAGGGGCCCTAGATGAGGAGTTGAGTGCCGGTCTGGTTCTTCATCAGCTCTGCGTGGCTGTTGGGTTGGTAATTACACACATTATCAGTCATTAACGCAGTCTGCCAAACTGCCTGAGACAGGCAGGGAGTTGGGCCTTGGCACGGGGGGGTGATGATGTGTGGGGGTTGGTGGGTTTGGGATGGTTAGACAGACAGGACTCANACGGGGGGGTGATGATGTGTGGGGGTTGGTGGGTTTGGGATGGTTAGACAGACAGGACTCAGGGTGTGAGGGTGTGCAAAGAGTGCAGAGTGGTTGCAGACTGAAAGACACTCTTACAGTATCACTGCCACCCCCCACTGGATAGAAAATCTGTTTTTGAATTTACTAGGCTTTCTCTGTTTCTCTCCCTCTTTCTGTCTTGCATTTCCATTGCCTTTTATCTCTATTTCTGCTCTATCCTTTTGTTTTGCCTCACTTATCTCCCACCTTTATCTCTCCTGAGCCCACACTCTGTCATATGGGTTCCCCTAAGACAGTGTGTTCCCTCCCCCTCCCCTCTGCCACCCTCGTCTTGTATTCCTCTCTCTCTCTCTCTCTCTCNCTCTCTCTCTCTCTCTCTCTCTCTCTCTCTCTCTCTCTCTCTCTCTCTCTCCCTCTCTTTACCTCCTTGTGTATATCTTCTGGGCTCACCCGAGATGCAAATGACACAAGAAAGTGATAAAAGTTGCATGTTGGCACCACCATAATTAAATATTAAAGATTCTCATTTCCCCCCTCTTTTTTTCAAGAGAAGGGATGCCTGTGGATATTGCTTTCACATTACAGAGAGAGAGGGAGAGAGAGAGAGAGAGAGAGAGAGAGAGAGAGAGAGAGAGAGAGAGNTTTTTTTTTTTTTTTTACTCATGGATTGTATCATAAGAGAGGATTTTAAAATGTTTATGGGAAAACTGCTCATTGTGAAGAGCTGATACACTGTGTTGACAAGGGAAGCATCACTGTTCTTCAGTAGAAACTTTATGGAGCAGAATCATGAACTATAACAGCCATAATAAGTTGCCAAGTTTGGAGTTTACTTTTTGTACAAAAACTCCCATTCTTTCAGTCTCTTGTAAATATATTTTCTTTGAGCAATCTTTGAAAAGTGAACTGTGGTAATTTGTCAAATTTATCATATAAAACCATTTTCTCAGTTGTTGGGTTGTTACATCATCGTTACATGTGTTATTCTAATGCAAAGTGTGACCCACTTTCTTCAGTTGTATTGTTCCTGGGCGTAGTCCCACCATCCCTGTTTTCCATTCAGTATGTCAAAACGTGGATTAAAAAACATCATTGTGTGCATGAGTGTGTTCATTTGTTAGTCCCTCTCTCTCTTTGTGTCTCTTGCTTTTACACATGCTGTGTGTTTTTGTGTGTCAGTGTGTGTTTGCATCATCAGTGAGCTTGGTATTTCTTAGCAAGGCCGTAGTAAGTAAGTGTGTGTGTCATGACTGCAACCCAACATGGGGTATAGGCCTTTCTGCTGTGCTCATCCAGGCACATCTTAAAAAAAAGAGGGAGGAGGAGGAGGAGGAGGAGGAGGAGGATGAGGAGGTGGATGAAGAGGAAGAGGAGAGGGAGGAGAAAGAAGGGGCTTGTTGCCTTTAATTGAATTGTAAATGTGAGTGGAGGGGGAATGGGGCTGCTCCTAGCTGGGACAGACAACAGATGGAAGGCAGGGCCTGCCCTGCAGGGCGAGAGGGGTGAGAGGGGACATGGGTGGGTGGAGGGCAGATAGATGGATGGATGGGGGGAAGGGAAAGGAAAAAAGGCCTGATGCATGAAAATGACCAGATTCTGTGGCCTCTGTCGAGCATATGATTTCTTCCTCTATCTAACTTTTTATCTCTACTGTTTTTCCTCTCTCTCTCTCTCTCTCTCTCTCTCTCTCTCTCTCTCTCTCTCTCTCTGAGAAAACTGAGTTTGGCTTGCACAGTGTAAATCTGATATCTCCCTTCTGATCAATAGCAGGAGCAACATAGCAGTCAGTTGAGTGAAATGAAGCTGTTCACATGAGCTCCCTCTGCTATCCCATCTGGCCCTACTGACTCACACATACTTAGATTATAGACACATGCTTGAATCAAATGGACCTAAATCTTACAACATTTAGCTTGTGTGAGCTTTTGAAAAGACGGTGTTCTGTCATGCTTATATGTTGATGGTTGGAGGCATTAACATAATGTTTGCGTGTTATACAGATGTAAGAAAGCTCACGTCACATGGACACAGATGGGAAATTTAAAAAAAGGCTTGCTGTGTCATTTAAATGGAGATTTTGCAAAGGAAATCTGCCACTCTCTCTACATGTCTTTCCACCCCTTCTCTTCCTCTCCATCTTCAAGAGAAAATATTACAAAAATTAGAAAATATTAGAAAATGTTACTCCAGCCTGCCCTCCTCAGGTGAACAGGGCTCAGGGACTCTCTCACTGCACCGAGGAGACGAGGTCAGAAACCGAGACTAGGTCACATGCGCGCACACATGCACACCCATACAACACCACTAGGTCAATACAGGCTTTACTCCTTGACTAGATTAAGGGTATTTGGGTTGTTTGTGCATTTGTGATGATAATAAGTCCACATGGGGGTTGTTTCTCATTTTATTGAACTGACCAGTGCCCCTGTAGATTTTCCAGGTTTTGCATCCCCGCATTGATTTACCAAGTTTTGTTGACTTCTATAAGTTCCAGGAAAGGTCGTAAAGGTAAACTGGAGTGTAACTTATGATGTAGAAAAATGCCTCCACTGTCACACACCTAGATGGGGGAGATGATTTGTATGCTCTTCCACAGTATATAGCCATTGAAGAAAACACACTGCATGACATGAAGTGCACTTCCTGGCAATTATTATACTGAGATTTAACAGCACAGTACCTCCCTGCTAGGTCCTCAAATGTTTTATTTATTTATTTATTTTTTTATCATTTTGAGATATAATTTTGTTTTTTCCCTCTGCTTCCATTTCATGCAGACGATGTTTATGATGGATACTCCTCATAACTGTCTCAGCAGGCATGATGTCACCGAGCTGCTTTAGTTAATCTCTCTCCTCCCAGACAGCATATTCACAGCCTTGGGGCTAGACCTCGCTCCTACATCTGTCTGAAGCCAGCACATGCACTGTTACTCTCCAATAACTCCGTTCAATTGCCCATCATTCCTCTTCCTCCTTCGCCTCCTCCAAACCACCTACTCCCACCCCTCCAACCTTTCAGAGCACCACAGTCCACCGCGGCATTTTTATTCTGTTATTAATCTGCGGGCACGTCTGCCAAATAATTAACCTGGCCGAGTTATTTATTCCCTGAGTGATATTTCCCTACCTGTGTTTGGGAGGCAGAGGGGAGGACAATGCCATTGAAATGTCCTCCTGCTGCTGAAGGAGAGAGGGTGTGTGTGTCTGAGGGGAAGGGGGGGTTTCGTAGGAAAGGTTTGAGGCCTTACCTCAACCCTGGGCAGGCGGGGTACAGGCGATGTCATGTGAGGGTATTATGAATGCACCAGTAACCTTTTCAGTTAATGAAAAAAAAAGAGGTGCTAATAAAAGACAATAAGCTGGAGAGGGACTGTTATGAGAGGACACATGGGCCTGGGTGTAAGTCTTTGGCACACACACACATATGCACTTACACACCCTTGCAGACATGGAAATACACCAACACACATGCACAATCACACCAACATGCATAAATAGAAACACGATGATTCACTCACATGCAGCACAGCCAAACCTCTCTCCTCGCCGAGTGTGATTATATCCAGGAGGGAGGTAATGTGTTGTGCCTGAGGTGGGAGGTGGTAGATGGAGGAGACATGAGTGCTTTGGCCTTGAATTTCACCCAGGACTGCCTCCCCATCTCCCCTTGCCCATTTCTCACTCTTAGGGGAGACTGCGGTGTGGGCTGCTGTAAGTGCCGGGCCATGGCACAGTGAGCCGAGTNTCACTCTTAGGGGAGACTGCGGTGTGGGCTGCTGTAAGTGCCGGGCCATGGCACAGTGAGCCGAGTGTTTAGGGACCACCTTGTTTCACCTCTCCCTCTCCCTCTCTCTCTCTCTCTCTCTCTCTCTCTCTCTCTCTCTCTCTCTCACACACACACACACAGACACACTCCGTCTTTACATGTCAGCAGTAACCCATTTGCATCAGATCTCTGTCTGGTGAGTGAGCATTTGTGGATGGTGAAAAGCTGTCTCTTGCTGAAAGCTTGAGAGGGTGCAAACATAGTCAAGTGAATAATAACTTGTACCATTACGCCTGCAACAGAGAACATAACACATTACAACAAATCATGTTTGATTTATTCCTCTTTTTTAATCATGTTGTGTCCAGAAATATATTCCCTGATAAATAAAACATACTTTTCATTTCAGCCAGAAGACACCTATCCACGTGCCAATAAATGTGACCATGACTCACCAGGGAACATGAAGTAGCTGTGTTTAACTCTTCATACTTAAAGAGGCCTTCATGTGCTATCATACAACACCATTATAAATAGTGTGTGTGATGTGTGTTTTATTCTCAGCCAAGTCCAGACAGGAGAAGGAGAAAGAGCCAGCAATGATTGGGCAGCTGTTGGAGCCTGTCGACCTTGGGTGTCAGCCTAAGTGTAATTATTTTTCACGCATGCCATGTTGACCAGATATACACCGCTTGTGTTCTATTTATCAGGCTCAGTGTGAGGGGGAAACCGAGATGTGCATGCACATTCGCACACACACCCGCATTACTTACATGTATTAACAGTGACCTGATTCCTCTGGGTTGGTGTGGGTAGATAAATAAAGAAAATCATCACCCTCAGTGGACCTGCTGAGACATAAATTTAGCTGCAGATCTGATTTTGCTTTGAATGAGGCTGGCATTGATTAATTGGAATTTCCAGCACAAGGAATAACTCTCATAATTCACATCAGCAGCTGGATTGCGGTGTGCCAACTTGATGAGAGGGGATCTTTTCCATCGACTTCATTGGCTGTCTGTTTGGCAACCTTGCCAGTCTGTACACTTGTCACCCTCTCTGCCTGTCTGCGTCAGTATGTCTGAGTTCAGATGTCTGCTTTCTTCAAGCCTGTCAGACTCTGTGATTCAGCCTGGTATCTTATCAAATGTCTCTAAATGCCAGTCAAAGAGACAGGAATAATATTAAAAAGAGTGCAATTATAATGGAAAGGAGAGGGTCATGTTGGGTAAGACCTTCAGATAAAAAAAAACCTCTGAGCAAGCCAAGCAGCCCCACCCCCTTCCCCCNTCTCTCTCTCTCTCTCTCTCTCTCTCTCTCTCTCTCTCTCTCTCTCTCCTCCCTCATTCACTCTTCTGTCACCCTGAACAAAGGATTGACATTCAGTCGAGGACACCCCTGGCTGGCGGTTAAAAGAAGTGGAATTAATGTGTGAGTTGAAGAGGGGGGGTGCATAGGGTAGGTGGCGTGGAGCCGGGGTGTGTTGGCAGTGGTGAATGACTGACACAGTTTTTGATGGACTGCAGACATGGCTGACTCACCCTCTGTCTTTCCTCCTCATCCTCTTCTCTCTCTCTCCCATTCTCTTTCTCTCCCTCTATCTCTATCTTCTGTCTGTATGCTGCCCCCCCCCCCGCTCCCTACCCTCTTCCTCCTCCTCCTCCTCCCATCCTCTCTGGCCTTATTGTTTTACATCTCTTCATTCAGTCTTTTATGGCTGCTTCGTCCTCGTGCAGACTCATCTCCCTGCTGGATGATGGGTTCCTCCCCCAGTTATCGCAGCTATTTATTATCAACGTCGATCCACATCACATTTCTCTGACTTTGGGAAGATGGTTTTCACATTGGACCGCTTTACTGACTCACCATATAACAAACCCATTGAGCAGCTCACACAAACACATATACACACGCTCTCACACAAAGCGACACAGTCAGCAGGGAAGCTTCACATCACTATATTACACTGCAGATTTACTAGGCACTAAAATGTATGTAGCATTTTTATCCTTCATAGTGGGATACTTTGACAGTTTCCAGGATACGTCTGTACAAAAATGCCTCCTGCTGCTTCTCCAATCTGTATTTTGGGATTTGGTGTTAGTAGCTCATGACTTTTAATGCTGGATCAGTGTTTATTTTAATGTGATGGAGGCTAAGTCATTCCAAAATGCTGATGCATGATTGTTTGCATCACATTTTAGGGAGAATGAGTCAGGAGGTCTCAATGACATCAGATGAATTCCTGTAGATAGAGGGAGTTTGAGGTGAATGCACTATTATCAGGTCATGCTGTCTGAAGTCTGCATGATTCACTTTGCAGAGGTGTACAGCAGAGACTGCTATCCATCATTCTGGTGAAGAACTTACCTTGAAAATGTTTTTAATGCAAATTAAATTGGTTAAATCTGCCAGTGTTAGATGTCCTATTCCTCAGTGAAACAGCCCCCACATATTTTCCCATGAAAACTGTTATCAGATCATCACCTCTTTCAGCTTTCCTTTTTTGTCTCGCTCTGACAAACCCAGGGCGCTGTAAGGTAACATAAAAATCCATCGGTGCTATACCTCTGTGAGTCATGTAGCACAGGGAACATGTTTTAGCACTTAACCTCCATAGTAGGAGCAGCTGTGGGGCCCAGAGGGACTGTGTATTCAACAGACGAAGGCAGGCTGGACGCCTAATTAACTAGGCTGGCTTGATGATACAATAGCATCTTTTGAAATGGCCAATACATTTCTGAAATGGTGGCTGGGGCTGCAGTGAAGAAGGGGGAGGAAGGAGGGCAAAGGATAAGGGGTCAGCCCCAGCCTGTACTCATACATACGCTCTTATACACACTCACTCTTTCTGGTGGGGGGAGGAAAAGCCTGAGTAATGCCAACTAAAGTAATTCAGATGGAACTATTGGCTGTACAGTTTGATTTTAATATCAGTTATTGCAAAGAATTGTGACACCTGATGCTTTCAGAATTCTTTGCTCTTACAAACATCTGTCAGTGGTCATTATTCATTTGGTTGTTTTATTACAATTCCATCTTAGAAGGTTAATTGAAAATGTAAAGAATTTTATTTAAAGAATCACTATAGTTCTCTAACAAAGGACAAACTCAGCTTGAGGAAGACTTTCTCAGGGACATTTCTTTTCATAGTTTTTTGACAAAATATACTTTTGCAACTTGATGTAATCAGTGAAGGAAGTGAGGTTGGTGGGTTTGCTGGATTTGAGTTTGCTGAGAAAAGACGAGACTTGAGTGGAACACCAGGTAAGGCTCCACTCATTACAGATCGATCCCTCCGTCTCCTGTGTCAGGTCCTCTGCAGGCCTGATTGAAGTGTTTTCACCCAAGGTTTGTGAAACTGTAAAAAACATCTCTCTGCCTCTTATTGATTTCAAAATGTCAAAACTTAAACCTTAAGAGGAGCAAAACACGCTCCAAAAGGCTTCAAGATGGGCTTAATGGCTGCCAAAGAAAAGCTGTTGGGAAAGTTTTTACCCAGTTTATTCTTTCTGTAATGGTTTCTCCTTTGTCTCACTCATCAGAATGGATTTTCTGAGGGAAGAGGTAGGTGAAGCATATCACCCTGCCATAACGAGGCAGAAGCTGTCAGTTAGGATACCATCCTGTCTGGTTCGTTAAGGATTAGGCTGGTTGGGGAATGTTGTGAATTAATCCAGAGCGTCAGACATCACACCGAAGCCTTGCGCTGGATTAGTATTAGCTTTTGTTTGATTCATTGTGAATTAACCGACATAATCCACCTGGTGTCAGACACAATAAAAACACAGCAACTGACACAGAAACAGGATTAAGTTTCCTCAGGAGAACATCAGGGCTGACTGATATCAGTCACTTAAACTGGGATTCTGTTCAATCAAATTAGATGAATGGCTTTCTTTATCTTTGTCATAAACACATTTTTTATGTAAAATGAATTTTAAACCTCCGCTCATGGAGACTGTATTTATTTTTGCTTTTGTTTATAAGAAGGCAACCATGCATCCATACCATCAGACAGCTGTGTGTGCTGAGATAGTTTTTATTTTATTATGATGAAGAAGCAAAGTTGGATGTGGTTCTTATGCCCTGCGGTTACAGATTGGATCCTGGATCTTTCAGTCATCCGGCCTGCACAGCACCAGCAGCTGCATCGTCACTCCTTTGGCTGAGGTTGAGAACCTGCAGCAGAGGAGGGAAGCATGCTGGGAACACCTGCTGGGTTCCCTGCCTCTGTTTCTCTCCTTGCTTCCATCTCTCCACCCCTCCCTCACTGCCTCTCTCCTGAATCTGTCACTCCCTTTCTTTCATCTGTATCTATTTTTCCCTCCCTTCTCCCTCCACTGCTTTATCGTTCTGTTTGGCTTCATTCCTCCATCTCTTCACCCCTATTTCCTTGCATCCTTGCTCTTCCCAATCACAGATGCGACAGAAGTAGAGTGCAAAAAATCCTCCCCCAGGTACTGGTCTACCTTACATAACATTCCATCTCTGTATAGAACCACTGGACACGGGAAGAATGATACTGTCTGTTAAAACACTTTCCAATTTTCCTGGAAATGCACCTCACTGACAAGATGTAAGTACTAAAATTCTCCTGGGTTTTGTAGCTTTGAGCTGGAAGTGGTGATAAAAAGTGTATTTGTGTCGCTTAGATGCTTTCAGTGGTCAACCAGGACATTATGGAGAATAACTTAGATGAGGTCACATCTATATTAACATGTCTGGAGTGTGTGGAGAAAGCCCACAGAGTGATGCAGTCACACTCAAGACTCTAGGCACTCAGACTGAGCGCTCTCAAAGCTTGATAACTCAAAATGGAGGCGAGTAGTCTGGGCAGGATGACTGATGCTTATTGCTTGCTTCACCATCATCATGTTTAGACAACCTCAATACATTATGCAGGATCCAATGTTGTGTGTGCGTGCAATATGGTCATACATGC
The DNA here is from genome assembly GCA_014773175.1 of Lucifuga dentata. NCBI lineage: Eukaryota > Metazoa > Chordata > Actinopteri > Ophidiiformes > Bythitidae > Lucifuga > Lucifuga dentata. Next base: position 174,453 of record VXCM01000064.1, on the reverse strand, counting down.
TGTAGATGGGAAGTAGATGCATCAGTCACAAAGGGCACATGAAGGATGACTGGCTGTTTTCCCATGTGTTCAAAATGGAGGAACTGTCACAGATTTCTCAATTGATTACATGTCCTCACATCACACTTGTAATTGCAATTCAAGGCAAGCTGGGTTTCTGACCACAACATTCAGTCATTTTTCATTTATTATGAAGTACGCTCAAAACTCGGTTGGGAAAGAAATGCTTCATTTGAGTTATCAGCATGATGACCATGAAGAAATTGAGTACTTTAATAATATAACACTTGACTGTGTTTTGTGTTCATCTTCAGGCTAATGTGGTGCAACTGTTCCAGTACACACATTTTACCTTTGGTAAATTTCCATGTCTAGACATCTTCTTGATGGCCCTATGTACTCTTTTCTGCAGTCAGATTCATTATGTCAAAATAAGAATGTCTCTTTCAGACTCCTGGATGTCTGTGGCTTTTATTCTCATAGAAGACGAAAGGAGAATAAAATGTCTGCAAAATAGGATCATAATACCTTTCTCAGTCTGCTCCATTATCGCATAGATCATAGAGAAAAACTCAGAAAAGTGCCCTGCAAAAATGAAAGCATATTTTCAAGCAGACCATGGAACAAATAAGTGTAGGCACTTTGAAATGCAGAGTGGTCAGTCAGTCGGGATGGGGGNAGATAATGACGGCCCCCACGTTGCTTTCTGACCCCTCCTCTAAGTTTTATGGTGGCAGAATGGGGCAGGTTGCCAGAAGCTTTCAGGGCTGGCCAAACAAAATATCTTGGTGGGTCTTGTTTTATTTCCCTTAAGTAGCATTCAACACCTCCCCATCACATTCACACAGACAACCTCCCATTACCATACGATTCAAATCTAACAGCGCCTTTCATTCATTGTAAAAGGGCACCCAGAAACATGTAATTATTTTCTCTCTTCCCTCCGAGATCAAAGCCCAAACAGGAGTGATTACAGAGAGTCAGGTTGTCTTTGAAGACACTCTTCGGTTCCTCTCTTCTGTTTGATTACTGTATAAGCATGGCTGCGAGATGCCACAGTGCCTCACCTTTCCTCAGCAGACAGACACTTGCTGAGTGGCAGGTGTACGTCTGTTTACAGGCTGTTCGCATGCTGCACTTCGACCTTGACCCATCCCGGGGTTTTTGATAGCTCTCTCTAAACCCACAGTTCACTTTCTCCGTTTACTGTCGTAAAAGAAGCAGCAGGCTCTACCTCATCCCTGTACTTCTCTCCTTGAACCCTGGTTGTAAAACATAGTTTTATGTGATCTGTTTTTGGTTTGTGGGGTCAGACATGGAGAATGAGAGATGAGCTGATTGCAGTGTTTATAAAAGGCTGTACAGAGGATATAGCCTCTTGCGTGTTATAGGAACCATGCTGTAAGATTTCTTTTTAATTTGGCAGTCCAAACATGATCGTTTGCCCAGCTCTTAGCCTTTTTCCAGCTGTATATTTACAGTAAATGGATGACTGAATTACAGCGAGGAACAGAGCATCAGTTCCTCTACTCTCTCCCTTTCTGTCTGTTATTTTTAGATAGAGAACAAACAGTTTTCACAACTGAAAGCAAACACCATCCAAAATAGCTAAGCCAAGATTCCTTAAGACCTTCCAGCTGTGAGAGCTATAGTGTAACAATAATAAGACAGGGTAACAATCTCTTTTATAGCCATGGATTTACATGTGTTTACTATGAGAGAGCAAGCTCAAATGGTAATTAACTGAGCATTCCTTATAAATTTTTGTTTAATAAAATATCAAACAACCTTCTTTTTTGAAACTTGTATGGAACTACATTTTCTGTGATCTAAAAATATATTCATCTTTGAACTCAATTATGCAATGTGGCAAGATACATCCCACATCGAAGTGCCAAAGAATCCCGAGGAACTGCCTTGCTGTAGGTGCCAGGATGTGCTTACCACATAACCAAATACTAATGGTTCTGCCAGAAGTACTCCAGTTCCTCAGCACAAAAACATCAGATCATATCTTTTTTTTTTTTTTTTTTTTAAAGAACCAAAGTCATAGCTACTGCACTCCATGGTCTTTCTCAAGTTTAGGGTTCTGGAATGGCCACAGTGTTGTTAGTTGGTTAAGGAGCAAATCACACTTGTGAATTTTGCAATTCCTACATTTGTAATATTGTAATCTTAGTTATTTTGTTGTGAAAAGTCAGACTGTCAGTTTGGGAATGACTGTTTGATCAAACTGGGTTTGAGCCTCAGCAGATGGAGCACCAGCTGGTAACTACTTCAGTCTCACTGTCTAAACTTACCGGAAAAAATGGTTATGAGGTGTTAGTATTTACACACACAAACTGGAGTGGATTGTATTGCAATAGTATGTTTTGTCAGTGGCCCTGAATAGCATTTGTATGTGTATTGCATTTCTTATGAACCTGTGTTCCAGACTGTACCTGTCAGGCTATTATATAACTATGGACACATATGCATGATGCTACCATGCGTGTCCTCTGCGCATTTGAAGTGTTGGTTGTGCACATTCTCAAGAATTTATACAATGGCTTAAGATGCAGTATGTAAAAAAAAAAAAAAAAAAAAAAAAAAATCTTGGGGGAAGTAAGGTCAGCTTATGGCACAGCAGCAGCACAACGACAGTGACAACCAGCAAATGGCTGAAATGTTTGAGGAGAAGCTGATCAAGCACAGTGTGATTTGTTTAACATCCTCATGTACCATCTCCATTGTTGCCGCTTCTGTTGTTTCTTTCGTCTTTGTAACACAAGTAAAATGCTGAGCTCCTCAACTGTCGCCATCTTTGTTTATACAGCTGAAGCAAATTGGAAGTAGTTTTTAAGGTGTTACATGCTCGCAATGCCACCATGTTTAATCCTCCAGATTGAGTATGTTAACAACACTGCCCGTGTAGCAACTATGCACACAAGCGTATGTGTACTTAAAATCGAGTATAATCTAGTGCCTAAAATTTCACGCAGCACCTGAAATACCTAGCTATGACAACCTAAATAATCGCCCTATCCACTGCTCACACACACCTACACATACACACACACACACACACACACACACACACACACACACTCACACATATATACACCATCTCCCCTCAGCTTACTACCTCTGCAGGGGCACCGGCTCACATCAGCTGAACACAGAAGGCCTGTCACAGAAGGAGCAAGACGCTAACCATTAGCGAATTTATGTCAGCCCAAGCTCAAGGGTCAACGCGGTCACACGGACCACCCAACAGCTTGGTCATCAAGGACAAAGAGACGGAGGAGGGATACGAAGAGAGAAAGAGGGACTGAGGAAAAAAGAGAGGAAGGGAGGGAGGAAAGGAGCGTGGCTATCTCCTTTCAGACAGAAGTGGAGAAATGTGCTGAGACGACACAAGCTTTTACATACAGTGTGTGCACTCAGTTGTGAAGCTGCATGTACTGTCAGCAGTGTTAAGGTATTGTTCATTATTGTGTACGTAAGTGCATCTGTGTTTGTGACTTTGTGCATGTGACTTTTTGAGGCGCACATAGAGTATGTGTTACTACGTCTCTGCAAGTGTGTTCATATGTGAAAGTGCACATTAAGGAAAACTTACAGCATTCCTCAAGGGAGTGTGTAAGCTTTTCTCTATGCCCAGTGATGACAGTGTCCAATCTGCTGATCTGACACTGAGTTAATACCACCAGCATCACAGGCATACTTTCAGCTTCATATTTTTCAACAACCCAGCTTGGGTTATTTGGGTCGTCATGACATGACAGAGTAATTGGTTCTCCCTGTATTTGACAACCTGCCCCATTTACTTTCTGAGCACTCCGGTCAAGCTGCTTATAAATCTTTCACCGACTTGATTAATTGTCTCAAAAGTGCTGCTCTGCCAGGTAAATAAATAATGAGCGAAGTGATGATTTCTATTGTTGTCCATTCAGCAGCTTGACCTGCTAAGAGGTTGACTGTGAAAAACATTTCATAGGGAGAATACAAAATAGAATATTAAAAAAACATAAAAAACATGAATGGGCTTCTCAGGTGTTTGTATTTTATGTTGTACTTTATAAGTATGTGCTTGTCTATGTGTATGCCAATATGGTGCATACCTTTGCATGTGAAGATTTTCTATCTAAATATTCAACTATTAATGCAAATAATGATAATTTTTTTTGTGACTACAATTTACACACATTTTTACGATTACACGCATATGCTGCATGCGCACACAATTCTTTGTGTCACACAGAAAAAGTACAAGCATGGCTTTACTGCTCCATCATTTTGTAGCGGTGTGGATTTAGGAGAAAGTAATGGCAACCTATTCCCGGTCTGGCAAACCAGCAGAGGGCAGAGGCATATGTGTGTGTGTGTGTGTGTGTGTGTGTGTGCGTGTGTGTGCGTGTGTGTGTGTGTGTGTGTGTTAGTAAATGTATTCCTTCTCTACCTGCAACCTTCCTACATAATGATATCAGAGAACACAGAAGTTCATACCAAACAGCAAGTCTCTCTCTCTCTCTCTCTCTCTCTCTCTCTCTGTGTGTGTCTCTGTCTCAGAAAAACACAAAACACCCTTACAGTGTCTCCTTTGCTATAGCAGCTCAAAATGCAGTGTTTTGTTTGGCCTGGCTGGGTTTTAATAAAAGCTGACAAGGATTTATCACCTGTTCGTGGCTCTGTGTGCTGCCACTCTGTCAGACAGAAGGGGGCTCAGGCATTCAGCAGTCATATTCACCTCATATTAATGTGTTTGCAAGAGAACTGAACTCGCCTGGAGGAACAAGGCAATGAGGATGGCTGATGAAGTGAATGTATTAAGGAGCAGGCCGTCACTTTTCTTCAATGAAGCTGTTTTGTGTGCACATCATTCAAAGCGCCCCCTGATTGAGATACATTCCATTTTCATGTGTATTACACCTCCTCTGGTATTAACAGGGGGAAAGCATTCAAAGTTTATTAAAACAATAAGTAACATTTTCAGCATGGGCGCTTATGTAAACACCTGTGGATATGTAGGACAGTGTATAAATAACTCGAATTGTCACATGTACAATGGCTGTCTCACGTCAAAATGTCCTCTGGAGAGGTTTCATTATCCTCTTTCCATCTACCCCCCTCTACCTCTCATCATTCTCTCTCCCTCCTCCTGCTCTCTCCATCTCATCGTCATTTCTGTGTGTGCCTCTCACCAGGCATCCCCAATGAGGACTTCCTCAGGATGGTTGCTAGGTGATGGCCCCCTGATTAACGAAGGAGCAAGGGGAGAAAAGGAGGGAGTCTGTGTGTGTGTGTGTGTGTGTTTCTCTGCAGTTATCACTAATTGACAGCTGCCGGCCCTCAGGGCTGTATTCTAACCCCGCGCCCCCAGTGTAATCGGAGGGCAGGGCTCTGTCGCCCCCCGTAGGAGAGTGAGGAGGNACCCCGCGCCCCCAGTGTAATCGGAGGGCAGGGCTCTGTCGCCCCCCGTAGGAGAGTGAGGAGGCTCGGGAAAGGAGGGGGCAGTGCTGCTTTGCTCTGGCCTTATGGTGGGGCAACACACTGCAAGACCTGTTTTGATAAGCAAAAGGACATGGAGAGGCAGGGGGAGGTGCAAGGGGTGGGTAAGAAGGAAAAATGGGGTTAGAAGGAAAATGACAAGGGGAGCGAGGGCGAGATGGAGAAGGGAGAATGAAGTGAGAAGGGCAATCAGGGGCAGAAATAGTGAGATTGGAGAGGAAAAGGGGAAATATGGAAGAGAGGAGAAAAGGAGACAGTCGAGGGTGGAGGGGTGAGGGCATGGCAAGCTGTTTGAGGGAGGGGTCCCCAGCTTTTTCTCAGTGCCAGTCTGCCGGCTCAACACCATCTGGAAGTATTCTCAAACACCGGCCAACTCTGCACACTCCAACTAGGACAATCTGATTATTCAACACCCCTCTCCGATATAACTCAAATTAAAATGAGATTATTGTGATCATACTTTGGGCTCCGAGGTTGATAATGAGTTTGGGGCACATGTGATTGTGGCAGTATATGAGGTCTGTGTGATATACACTGCAAATGTTTGCCAACTTTGGTTTCAAGTTTGCTTTAGTCTGAAAAGGCTTTCAAATATTTGCTCTGGGTGCTTTGAGTCAAAAATTGAAAAAGTGTCAAAGCTATCAGAGAAACTCAGGGTAATTTTGAAAAGGGGAAAAACTCATACCCTAATAAGAAATTATCAGTGATTATTGAACAGTGGCTTTCATGAAATTAATATTTAATATTTATTCAATAGTATTATAATCTTTCTTTTATCATTGGTACTTTGAAAGCTGTCTGAAATAAGTAGCACTTTTCTCATTACAGTTATTAGAAAGTGGCAACAGAAATCAAACAGATGTCTACGTGCTACTGAAATTTTCCCGCTTTTTCAAAGACGAGCAATTAAAATGACCCCTTGTCAAATATTAACAGTGCTTAAATGTATAGTGTGACACAGAAACCGCAATACATCATAATAAATTCAAAGCAATTAGTGAAAAGCTTTTGATGTATGTATTCCATCCTCATCACAGCTTCTCTTATGTGAAAATGCTTCATAACGGCACTCCAGAAACAGAAATATGCAATTAATATGCATCAAAGTAATTTATGCTGAATCCTCAAACACATAGCATTGGTTTTATGTCATAAAGTATGGAGAGCAGAAATTTGAAATCCAAAGATCTTATTCAGAAAAACAAAACACTGTTACAGCTGTGTCATCTTCACTCTGTGTAATCAGAATGAGTGATTATTTTCACAGGAAGCATAAATTGAATTACAGTATAGGACATGTTTGTCTCATGACAAAGCTGCATTGCCTCCACTGTAATTATCTTCATATTACTGTAATTATTTGAAACTGTGCAAAACGGATTATTCCTGTTTCCTTCTGCCTGGTTGCTCTGACGACTGCACTGATCCTCTTTCAGCTGCGGCCAAAGCCTGTCACATGAAGTCGGCGCTATGTCTTCATGCAGGCTTTGACATTGCCAAGCAATCAATAGATCCTCAGCGCAGAAATGCATCTCAGGCTGATTATAATGAAGATAGCTGGTCATTTAAAATGCTAATGGCCAATTTCACCTAATAAGAGACATTCAGCCCAGCAGTTCATTAAAATTTAGAGGTGGAAAAGTCTATTCCAATTATGTTTCACCCTCTTTTCCCCCCAGCGTGAACCCATTAGGATTTTAAGAAATGTCGAAATGTCCCATCTCACAATCTTAACACTCCTCAACGAAGTGTGCTTAAAACTTGAGTGGAGGATCATTGAATAAAAGCACTGCTGAGGAACATTAGAAGTAGTTAGGACATGACCTCATCTGTCACCACATATAGGTCTTCGTGCATCATTTTTTTACAGCTGTCGGTCCTTTATTTTTTGCCCTTTCAAAAGCCACAATGATTAATACCTTGTATATGACCATTATTAATTATTTGGGATGTTGCTGCATTATTTGGACTTCAAGTCTGCAAGTGTAGAATAGAATAGAATAGAATAGAATAGAATAGAATAGAATAGAATAGAATAGAATAGAATAGCCTAATCTGATCAATTATCAGTTTCTTCTGCTACAGTCAGAGGAAGATGAGCTGTAAAATGTTTCCAGTATTAATGTAAAGAAAACATGTAAAACTCTTTTGCAGATGTGCTGTAGATTATTGTCATCAGCTGTTTCTGATTGGCTGGCAGAAGCCTCCATATTTTCAACAACGTGCCTCCATGCAGATATCTAACATTATCAAACTTCTCAAACCTTACAAAGGGAATTTCTTGCATGCTGTGTAAATCTATTTCACTTTCACTGCCTCAATTATAGCGCACAATACACACACACGCACACATGCTTGTTTCAGAGTACAGTGTATACGCTTGTAAATTCATAGTGCATCTTTAGTTTCCGGTGAGAATGGGCTGTTTTCTGAAGATGGGCATCGTTCTCTACCTGCAGCAGGTATCTCTTCTTGAGCTAAATTAATAGAGTATTCTGCAATAATACAAAAGTGAGGAAATATATACAAGAATTGATGTTTTACCAGCTAGTTGCTGCAAATCTGGTGATACTGGCTAAAATAATGTTGTCCAAGACTAGTCAATTACAGCCCACAGTGTTGACAAGTAGTTTTAGTAGTCAAATAGACTGGTGAAGACCTACTTTATATGCAGTTAGACACACATATTTACACATTAGTGCATTATGTACTGGATTGAACCATGAAATTGATCAGGTATCAATTTTCAGTCTGAATTACATGCATGTCAGTTAAATCAGCTGTCAATACAGCGTCTTGTCTGCTTATTAAACACTACACACACACACACACACACANACACACACACACACACACACACACACACACACACTTTCCAGATGTATTCAACCACAGAAACCACTCTCACATTTAAGAAAATTCCCCTTAAAATGTTTTCACTTATAATCTACCAGTGACTGTGCGGGTTACTCTTTTCCCACGTTTACTGTAACATATGCATTTTTCATTCTGTGACATCTGATATGTGACGCGACCCAAAAGATAACAGTATCTAGTGTGTGGATTGAGGTGAAGCCCATGATATCCATTATCCAGGAATGTTTCATATTGCCTTCCCACTAATCTTGCCAGTAACAACAGGATGGACCTTTGCTGGATCAGGAGGGAGGCATATGGAAGGTGGTAGTTGTTTAAAACACAAATGGAACCCAATAGATCCATGAGCAGACAACCTTGAGTTGTGTCCAAAATTGCAGGGATGATACCAATCAACTCCATTATAAGTTTGTCTACAGAAAGAAATGTTCTGTTGCTTTTGGGTTAAAGGTCAACTAACATGAACAGCAAAATGATTCCATCTGCAGCACAGGCAAACGAGAGGATGTTGGGCTCATTCAGCTCAGACTGGATAGAAGGAAGAAGTAAAATATAAACATCAGATCTGACTTAGTGAGCGTGATATTTGTGGTATTTGCTGATTTCTCTTTGGGTAGATTTGAGGTTTTATATTGGGGTCATATTTGGGGTCTTATGTTGATCAAGTGTATTGAATCAAACATGTCAATTGAGATTTTCAACATTGATTTAATCCATTGATCCATGTGAGTCTCATTGATAGTGATAGATTACTGAGTCAGATAGATGTTTTAGGAGTGACAAAGACTGAGAAGTATCCTAAAATCCTTTTTAAAATATCTACAACCATGATACAAGATGGTACAAGACACAAAAGCCATGAATAGGATTTAAAAATAACTTAACTTAATGGGGATATGTTATACAGATTTCATTGTTCTTATTTTCAGTAAAGATCTGTTTTGAAGCATTTACAATGCTCTAACATGCAAAAAACAATTGATTCCTTTCTGTTCTTCCTTGCTGCAGTGTTGCTGTGCACACTGAGTGAAAACTGGTAGTTTTACTGTCTCTTTAAGGCCCATTCCATAAAGCCTGCTCTGTTTTGATTGGCCAGCTTGCAACATGGCTGCTGGCCAAACACTTGTTAATACTGTAATTAGTGAGTGTGTCTAACCAGATGTGCAAGCCGGTAACTTCAAATATGTTACATGTTGATGTAAGCATGTTATGGAAGTAAAGGACCAATCACAAACAAAGCTTTCAGGGCAGTTTAGGACTTATGGGTTCATGTTTTTTTGGATGTGTTTCCATATATGTGAAGGTTTTCCACATGTTACTACAGTTTATTACTCTAAAAAAAAAGAAAAGAGACAATAACAAAAAGAGTAATATGTCCCTGTTAAATTGCCCTTTAAATTATAACAATTCTAGTCTTCACACCTTCATTGGAATGATTTTTAGAGAAAAGATTTTTAGCTGTTATTTTCTTTCCACAGAAAATAACAGCTTCTTCAAAGTATAATATTAAGTAATATAAAAAGTACTATTTAATCACAATATTCGCTAATGTAAGGATTATTTTATTGTAAATTAAAGCATTGCTCAAAGCCTTATTATTACGTACCTTCTATAATGCATATAATCCAGTCTTACTTTCTTTTTAATTTGACAACTAGAACACATTTATTGGGAGAAGCAGATATAGTTCATCAGAATGTATGGTGTGTGTCAGTGCTCAGTGTGTGATCTGCAAGGAGTCTATATTAGCATAGTGAATCAAACAAAACAAAGGCTCTGCCAGAGATGTAAACACAGGGAATTAAACCTCCTGTAGTTCACTGCACGGTCATCTTCAGCTAATTTGATTGCGCAAGAAATCAAGTCTCTTATTTACAGCATCTGCTTTCCATGCAGAATTATGAGAGCAGATATAATTTACAACTGAGGATTTTCAAGACGGTAAGCGCTGTAAGGCCTCTTCAAGAGGGATTTAAATTAAAAAGAATATGTTATGATAAATTCTCTTTCTTTAAAACAGTACAAATATATGTGCATAATGCAGATACTAAATGTCTGATGGGATTTCATTACAGATGTAAGATTTGTTCATCCCAAATTCCTTCTTTTTCTTGTTGAAAGAGTTGGGGTTTTTTTGTTTTGTTTTGTTTTTTCCTTGACCTTTTGGTTGGAACAAGACCTTTTCCTCGCTATCACAGCTAGAAAGACATAGGCAATTATGCCTCAAACTGTTTTCCTTCAGTGCTTTTTCCAAACCCTCAACACATGTTGGACATCCACCACCCACTGCACTCACAGTCAGTTCTCCAAGCTATTAGACATAATGAAAAAAATAAAGCAAGATCCATGTTGAAGCTGTTTATAGGAGACTCTTGTACAGAGCTACAATTCTGCTTAAATAATCCTACAGCATAGAGTTGATATGTTGTCTATGTGAATAGTAGATTACTGGCCTGTGTTAGAAATGTCTTTTCCAGTCTCAGAGTTTGTTCATTATACTCATTGCTATTCAATGAGTGATTTTACAAAGGAACTTGAGGTCTCCCCATTACCTGAGGAGGTTTTTCCTCTGCATCAAGAGCTTTCTTTTTTTTCTTTTCTTTTTTTTTTTTACTTTTGCTTTGAAAGTGAGTTGAAACAAGAACAGGATCCAGAGCTTTTTGTACAGTTTAATTCAGTAACACATGGCTGATAGAACAGTGAACTTTGTCTTAGCTCACTGCAGCAAATGGGCCATGTTTAGAAGCTTACTCCATCACTAATGAGTCTGTGATCAATCACCATTTGATGAAAGAAGCATGAATGAAACTAAACCGTACCAAAGTCAACTTACACTAGTAAAATGGATGATTTATCATTCAGTCTAAGACGTGATTGGAGAAATAGTCTGGAATTGATTAAAAGATTGAATCCTTAAAGCACTAATATACATCTTAGAGGTAAATCCATTTGGAATATTTGATCCAGCTGTGTGTTACACAGTGGGAAAAATGTGTTTTGCTCTCAATTTCTCGTTCATCTTTGCAGTCTGAAAAGCATAAATATGGAGGGGGCTAGATCCTCTGTTGTGCTATTCCATATTTTAAAAAAACTAGGCTGGGGGGAGGAGGGGTATCTAAATCTATCTTGGAGCCTGTGCCACAACCTCTCCAAAGAGGCTTCCCTTGTCTCACTGCAGCTGAATAGCACACAAGGAGGCAGTTAGTGACCCAGTGACCCCATCTGCAGAGAAACAGAGCTGGGTGGGATTTTATCAATGTTAGCTGGACCCACGCCAATGCTTAGCCATAACATTCTGGCCAGAAATAACATACTTTTAATTACATATAGACTATAGCTATGTTAAATTTCTCCACTGAACCCTCTCCTGGGAGGTCGCCACTAAACTTGACATAATACATCAAACAGAGCTTAATGTGATTACAATGTGCAGGGGGCAGCAGTTAAGTCAAGAGTGCAGGGGAAGTTGCCAACACTTTTGTCTCTGGATGGTTTGTGTGAGGCCCTTTTCTTTAACTTTACTATGCTGTATCTTTTTTTTTTTTTTTTTTTTTTTTTTTTGTATGAAGCAACTATCAAACTGTTTCCTGGAAGCTTAAATGATGTACCTAGTTCTGCTATATTATACCTATACAAGCATAATGCAAATGTGTGTCTATGCATCTGTATTTTTCATAATTCAAGGTTAGATTGAACTTCTGGTCATTTATAAACCCGTGTAATGATTGTTAGGAATCATTTAACATGCTCTCTTATTCTTGGCTAAAGACAGTAGTATGAGTACTAACGACTTAAGGAAAAAGACGGTGGCAGACAGATAGGCTGGATGCTGAAAATGATGGATGGCTATAAAGCAACTAATGTTACAACCTGTCTTGACATTTGAGAGTCATCACAGTGCTTTGCTTCCCTGGGCTGTCATTAATAAACAGGTTTTAGAATAAACAGATGCCGTTTTTTTGTTAGCATAATGCCGAAAATAGATTAATTACACCAATCTGGAATGTGATTTGTTTTCGTCTAGCACCTGGCCCTTTGCACTCTGTCTTCCTATTATGACAGTACATGGAAAAGTCATCTCGTCCATCAGGTCTGTGCCATTTCAAGGTAACCTCACAACTCTTGTGTCAGACAGTCAGTGCAAGCAGCAGTCTGCCACGGCAGTGATGCGCTCTGAGCCATCGCTCCTAGGCCAAAGGTGTAATAGTGGGTATACCATCACAGGGAGAAAAATGAAGCTACTGCAAGCACCTATTCAGCAGGCTTTTGGAGTTGTCTGGTTAAATGGCTTTGGCTCACACACTGCAAAACTTGTCCACCTTAACAACTTTAAAATAATATTATCCACCAGGTGGCAATGTGAGGGCCGAAATATAAATCATCCCTGTATGCACAGAACATGTTAAAAACTTTGATGATCTGAATAAACAAATATAGCAGCAATTTGGATCAGCATTTTATTATGTTACAAAGGAAAAGAAGCAGCAGCAGTGGCAACAATGGAGATGGCATGTTCGGCCTTTGGATGAATTCTGCCATCTCATCAGCTTCTCTTCAGCCAGTTTTCTTCTTGTCAGTATCACTGCAGTGCTAACGTAACAAAAACTGACATTACTGCTCCCATAATCTCTGTAGGTATTGCATCTTGAAAATGTGTACTGCTAATTCCAGAGGATATGTGCAAGCAACGCCTCAAACGAGCGCAGGATACATGGAGCAGCCATTACTTGTATGCATACTTAACATCAAGTATAATCCTGGCCTCACAGTTTACAAGCTCAGTAATATTTTTATGAAATTCATAAAGAACTATAGTATAATGATGACATAACAAAGATCTTTCTACTGAACTAAAGGGTTATAATAGATTTAAGCCGTCTAGATGATGTTATGCAGCTCCCCTGGTGAATTTCAAAATGCATAATGTTACATTAAAGTATGTATTAACTTAAATCCACTTAAAAGCAGAATTTTGGTTCCATAAAACACACACACAAAAAGATATAATAATTTGCATATTTATCAAACCAATTTGATTGCATGTAAACTGAGCAAAGGGGACTGATGTCTGAAGTAACTGCTAGTTTACCTGGTTAAATTGGTGCCTGCATTTCCTCCTCAGGCAGAAAACCCAAAGGTCAGATTGATACCACAGGCCACTACAGTCCTTGCAAGTCCAATTCACAAACACACAGCAGTAACTTTTCCTTCTTATTCATATTTTTACATGTTGTTTTTTTTTCCCGTCATTAAGTTCCAAGTATGTAAATCTAAAATGTAATGACACCAAACATGAAAGCTGTCAACTTTTTTACACATCATCTGTTCTGAACAACAACTCGCGCACTGTTCACCTCGTTGAAAATGCATTAGTTATCCCTAAATTTCCATTTCGGGGCGAAGGTCTCCAATATAATTCAACTGAGTTTTGATCACATGAATAAAGAGTGTCGGACATGCAATTGGATTTGCATACACACTTGTCTAAAGTTTGCATTTATGCCATACCTGTGCGCCACACACTAATGAGGCAATTATTTAGACAGCGGGCCTTTGAGTCTACTGGGGGAGATGCCACCGAGTTCGCTGCTGTGGGATTAACATGGTTAGCTGGACTTCAGAGGGGCTGAGGCAGACAGGGAGGGATTTCACACTATCTAATGAAGAAGACTTTTCATATTTCATGGCAAATAATGAATTCTAAAACAAATTTGCTGCGAAAAATAAATGAGCTTCGGAAGAGTCATGGAATACATTTTAAGCATTTGGCTGTTGGGAGAATGTCAATTATAAAGGTGAATAATAATCATCCATGCTGGTAATTCACAGGATTTGGTATTTTTATATCAGGGAAGGAAAACAATGATGCTATTTACTATTTGTTGTTATCATGCTAATCAATATGAATTATGGAAAATAGATTGTTAGAGAGCATTTGACTCTGGCATATTACTGATGTATGAATACCATGTTTAGAAATTTCGAAGAGCAGAACCAAATGAATGCTGAAATATTTTTTAATGACCACACTGATCAGTCGCTTTTCCCACTACCATAAGTTGAACACTCTCTCTCTCTCTCTTTCTCTTTCGCTCTCTCTCTCTCTCTCTCTCTCTCTCTCTCTCTCTCTCTTTCTCTTTCTCTCTCAGGTACAGACGCACATGCCCCAAAACATCTAAATTCACTTACACCTCATAGGTGCTGCCACTGGGGTTAAAGCAGTTAGCTGTTCAAGAGATTAAATGCCTGCAAACACAGTGAGGTGTAGGATGATTTGTTTGACCAGGAAATGGCAAGTTTCCTGCAGCTTAATGACGACTCTTCTTAATATCCATATGCTGATAAACAGTAATAGGGCTGCAACTGATGAATATTTTGTATAAAATGTCACTATTTTGTGATACGTGCAACAATTTATTTTTCAGAGCCCAAGGTGACGTCTTCAAAGTGTTGTTACTTAAACTTAAAGATATTATATTTACAACGACATGAAATGCTTGTTTGGCATTTTCCCTTGATATTGATTATTAAAATTCAGTGTAATAAATTATTTATTAATTAAATTTTTTCAGCTCTAAACAGCAATATATTAAGGTTTTATGGTAGCAAACGTATAAATACATTTGACTTATATTGTACTGTGGTTTTCAGACTTTGATACGTCTATGACCGATAGTACTTGAAGCGCCCCCTGGTGGTATACCAGATGATTCTGGAAAATTCTACAGAGTCTCAAAACAACTAAAATTTGGGTTTCATTATTCAGGTTTATTTATTTATTTATTTTTTTTAAAGTAAGAATAATATTTTTTTGTTGAAACTAGCCTTATTTGTACCGTGTACACACTATATCCTTCAATTCCAACTTTTTCCACTCATACTATAAACTTGTCAATTTCAGTACAGCACACAAGTACCCATGATGTTTCTTACATTTGATGGCTTGTTGGTGAGGTGATGAC
Organism: Lucifuga dentata; assembly: GCA_014773175.1. Lineage (NCBI taxonomy): Eukaryota > Metazoa > Chordata > Actinopteri > Ophidiiformes > Bythitidae > Lucifuga > Lucifuga dentata. The sequence continues at coordinate 159,124 of VXCM01000064.1, read as the reverse complement.
TAGATGTTTTGGTTTGCCTGGAGGTGGAAAATTTCATGACATATTCCCTTACATGTTTACTACTTGATGTGCCTTAATATCACGCTGTCAAGTCAAGTACAGCATACAACATGGCTTCAAAATAATGCCTCTCAAGTCATCAACCCAGTGAACTCACGTCATTTGTCAAGATGACGTAATTTTTCATCTCATTACAGCAATTATATTCTTGACATCTTTCTAACAATGACTTCAACAGGTTCGAATCAATTTAAGGAACTTCAGTTTGTTACAAAATTTGTTCTCAGACAGCCGTTTCTAGGCTGCATGCTGGTGCATAATGAGGAGCCGTGAGTCGTTTGGGTCGATCAATCTAAGGAAAAGAAAGTTTTTTTCAAAAGCCTGACTAATTATACTCAGCCCTTCGATTATTGTCTGGAGCAAAACTACAACAAAAACATCAATGAGTTATTCTTCAGAAAAGTCAGGGTTAGATTGTAATGACCCATATAAACTTTGCAATGAATCCTGCAGGCATGTTTATCCATTTGTTTAGTACACTGTGTCCTCCTGTTCATAAGAAAGGAGGCTGGGCCGTTCCTCATGCAGGTTCAGTTAAAGTTACACATTAATATCCACAGATGACCTTTTGGATGAGCTGCAGCATTATTCTTGTACGTTCTAACCTGTCCCATGTGGACATAGAGTAATGTGCTGGTTGACCGATGAGTTGACCCTTCTAGGCATTAGAATGTAGACCACATGTCTTGACTGTGTCTACCTCCACTGGAACATGTGATAAAGTCTAAAATAAATACAGAGCAAATGTGTTATATGAAAGCTTATCTGTGCTCAGCATACTGTGCTGATGGAATAGGCTGTATCTGGTTTGCTTTCTTCCACTTTATGTGCATTGTCTCAGACAAGCAAGCAAACACATGCACACAAATACACGTATACACATGTAAACACACTCACAAAACTCACCAGCACGACAACTGTACAGAGATGTTTCAACCTTCAAGTAACATTGAACTCTTGATTTGTTTTTGTGTGTATCCTCCCACAACAATGACAAAAGCTTGACTGACAGGTTCAAATAACTGGAAACATTAGCATCTTAATTCCGAGGACTGTCACATTTGGTTAGCATCTCCTCTTCAAGGATGCGACTAATAAAGGAAAGGTATTCATATAACTGAACAAGCCCTCCTTTATAACCTAATTGCTTTTGGTTCAATAGCTTAAAAAGTCATTAATTACAGGGCCAGCTTGTAATGGAGGTTAAGGTGGCTTTTTCACCAAGGTAATGAGCCGGTATGCACAGCAGCCAGGCAGATTTTGATGGGATAATAGGAGGGGTGAATACCAGTTTTCCATCCTTGCTCAATGATGGTGCTGGGTGAGAGAAGAGAGAGGCCTTTTCAGGGTGCCTGAATAAAAAAATTGAAAGAGGCAAAAGATAATTGAATTCCAAACAGAGCTATTTGTATAGCTGGCAGCATATTATGCGTGAGGTGCAAATGGCCTTAGCCAAATGTGGATGACATCAAAAATGATATGTATTGTGGTATCACAGACTGTAATGTGTTTATATGTGCAAATGTGCATGTCTATTCTCAGGGTTTTCATTAGATTGTCAGTGGTGATGGTTGGATGACTTTCTGTTTGTTGGCTGTTAGTCTGTTGCCTTGTTTTTCTAAATAACATCACAGACGTGCTATTTACTGCTCTCATCTTGTCATGGTATTGATTATCTGCTAAGGATTTCAAACATGAAAACATGTATTCTACAGTTGTTATTTCACAGATCTTGAGTGGCACACCTATCTCCTGCAAGGTTAAACGATATGCATGCACAAAATCTAGGATATAAGTTGTCTTGAACCAATGTCTGTCAGACAATATGGATGAACATTAATCAGTGTTTTGCCTGAACGCAAGCATGCAACAAAATGTTTCTTCCTGTGAACTACCTTCAATCGATCCAAGCAAAACAAAACACTCAGCCCTTCCTTTCAGACCTCCACAGAGCACATTCAACAGACCATTTTTGTGCTATGACCTCTAACCCCTTCAGAGATCTGATGGCATTTCATTGATGGTCTCCACCTTGAGAGGCAAGTGAAAATAGAGGGATGGTGAGAAAGGAGAAGGAAGGAAAAAGGGAGAAAAGGAGGAGGAGAAGGGGATGATAGCGGCAGTTGCTCAGTGACTTTGGAAGAGATTAGACGACTGAGTTCACCTTTAATGACAGTGGAGATAGTCTTTCAACAGGGGGGAAATGCCAGAGCTCAGCAGTTTGTTTTGTGTAGCTTTAAGAGCTTCCTGTGTTAGGTTCAGGTTGCCTGTCTTTCCCCGGCAGCGGCTCATTGTCTCTGAGCCACAAAAGGCAGCACAGCGTTGGGTGATCGACAAAGCGGCTCACCCAGGCTCCTCTGCCAAAGCAACCTAACCTCTGCAGGGAATCCTTCTGTGTGATTTCAAGGAATCTCATGCCAACACGTTTGTGTGGGTGTGTCTGATTGCAATATTAACCACTATCAAACACACAGGCAGTTTGAACACACACGCAAATAAAACTTCAAGGAAGGATTTGTAGCTTGTCTTCAAAGTGCATTAGATTTGCTTTATCCTGTCAGACCACATGCTGCTCTGTTTGTTCAGATATTGAAGCTACTATTTTCCGCGCCATGCTGTATATACTAGTTTGTGGGTTTTGTATGAACTCAGTATCAGTTAGGGAACCTGCCATTTTATTTATTTATTTGTTTGTTTGTTTGTTTGTTTTTAAGTATAAGTTTTCTTATGCTTACATTTTCAGAATCAGAATCAGAATCAGATTTATTGCCAAGTAGTTTTCACATATGAGGAATTTGCTCTGATGCTTGGTACTCAGGAAGGAAAAGAAAAATATACAAGATAAATACAAATATACAATCAAAAAATGTACAATACACAAAGGATGTATAAAATGTACAATATACAAAGGATGTACAATATACAAGGGATGTATAAATGTACAATATACAAAGGATGTACAATATACAGGAGATATGTTATATTTTGTGGATTTTGTGTTTTATATATATATATACAAAATTTTAGATATGATAGGGCATAGTGATAGGGCAGTGATAGGACATCCATACAAAGAAGAATATGTTCTCCTTTCTTTCAAATAAAGCAATTCAGATGATGCCAAAAACCTTGGTCATAAAATACTGGCAAATCTCGATCTGAAGTACAATGGCATAGAGGTCTTCACAGGTCCAGTCGGTTCCTCTGAACCAAGCCCTGACCTGGCTTAGCTCAGACTCCAATCTATATTCAGTCTAATCGGGTTTGGACTGGTCCCATGATATTTCCTCAGATTTTGGGTCTGTGTGTCAATATATCTTAGACCAGAGTGGATCTGAGTGGACTTCCTATTACTCTGATCACGCGGTGCATCATAATCACCACAGAAGAAAGTGTGCTTTTTTGAGGTGGGAGTGAAAGCGTAAACTGAAGGGAAAAATGAAGGAGAAAAGTTGCTTGTTAACTGGTGGTGCACAATGCTGCCGCTAGTGTTGGTGTTCTTTCTCTATTTGGGTCTGTTCAGGATCGGGTCTAACTATCCTACGTTCGGTCAGGTCCGACTGTTCTGCCAATCAGGACAAATATTGCCTACCAAGCCATGGCCGTTCTTTGCTTTTCAATAGCAGAAACTTAAATTTTACAATACTATATTTAGATTTATTGTATTCATGATTTCTTGTTGTACATAAGAGTGAATAAAGAAACATAAGTGGAATTTTCATTTTTTTTTTTTTTTTTCNCTTTTTTTTTTTTTTTTTCAGTGAGTTTCTTATAAGCAACAATTGTGATTCTGCAGGGTCATGATTTAAACTAAATGCTTTGTTAGATCCTGTGAGTCCACACTGGTAAAAATTAAAAGTTAATATTTTACTATTAAAAAGTGATCTCATACTTTAGATCTGCAAGAGTGACAACCATAGAAGCTCTGAAACATCTCTCTTTGGTAATGGATTTCAGCACTGCCAATGAGATATCACCATCATCCCCCTTCTCTCCTTACAACACATCCAGTGACTGAAGAGTCCTTGATTCAAAAATGCCACTTTCCGCACTTCCCATGCTGTTGTGATATAATGAACCGATTTCACTACATGCTGCAAAATTACATCATTTTTCAGGGCAAGAGAGAGGTTTGACTTTTTTGTATAGCTGACCAAAAAAGGTGTTGACTATGATAGATTTTCTTTAGCCCAGAGAGAGGAGGACGTATTACCTTGCTGCCTGCCTCTAAAAAGGCACTGCTGAGCTGCACACTGGCCAAACAACCCCAAAGGTGTTTGGCTTTGCGGCTAAATTAAATTAAAAACAACTTCACTCAGCTGCAAAAGAAAAAAGGAAGGGCTTGAACGAGTAAGGTGCAGATCGGGCTGATGCCTTGCTACTGACCAGAAACCCATCCCCCCTCCTTTTTCAAACATAGTCTCACACACACAAACACACACACACACAGATGTACACAGACTCCTTCCTCCTTGTGCTCCACCTTCTTTCTCTCTCTTTTTCTCTCACTCCCCCATGTTCTGAACCTGACATTCCTGCTGGCCCCATCTCTTTGAAGTGGCTTGTTGGAGCGGGCTCCCGTTACAGGGGCTGGGACTGGCGAAAGCTGATCTGTCTGGCTGAGGAGAGCAGTCCTGGCCCTGGGGTTAATCAGCAGACCCAGTACACTGCCCACTCTGTCCACACAGGCGCACGCGCACATACACATACACACACACACACACACACACACACACACACACACACAAATGCAAACACTGCCCACTCTGTCCCCATAGCGCAGCTGTATCGAGAGCAGCCAGATTTGGAGGTTAAGAAAGACAACCACAACCCGACCGCTTTGAAGTTGACTGACAGCCACCAGGATTTGGCCTCTTAAAGAAGAGAGCTGGCTGAGGTTCAGAAATATAACGGGTCATGGGGTGTAAAGGAGGGTGTATGAGTATATGAATCTGTGTTTTGGGGCAGGAGACGGGAAGCTGACGAATCTTTTTTTTTTTTTTTTNCTTTTTTTTTTTTTTTTAAACCCTCTACTGAATTTGAGCTCAGCTTTAAACAGCACTGTGATGCAAATGAAAATCTAAAGCTCAAAAGAAGGTTAGGAGCACTTCTGTTAAGAGCCATATATATTCAAGAACAATTGATGTAAATAGGCATTTTGAATATACATTAAACCTTTGTTATGAAATAATGAAACTATTATCTGGGCATATTTAGCATAGCAATCATGCATGTTCATATTTAGATTACTTTTATCATGACTTAATGACTTAATGCATCAATGGTGTTATTGTGAGGGAGTCATTCCACAAAATAATCAGTTGGCAATAAACCCTGATAAGGCACAGCAAACAGCAAGTCGACCATCCAATCAAAAAAAGGTATAAATTAACAATTTCTTTGCCTTGAAAGTAGTCATTAAAAAGTCAAATGTTTATCATTGCTATCATTATTTAAAAAAAAAAAACAGCATACACCAAAACCAATATGCAAAATCTAATGGTAATTTTCACTGCTCTATCAAATTGCATTGTGTTTCTGATTGTATAAAATCCAGTTTCTACAGGAAGCCGCTTCAAGCATGTCATGTTAATGACGTTTCAGGAATCATTCCAGTTCCCATTTACCACAGTCTTCATGAGCTAAGCATTCAAATAGGTAGCTAATGTTACATTTTCTGGCCTCTAAAAGCCATCGAAAAACATCTGATACTGCCAGCAGTTTTGCTTTGTTTCCAAGAAACATGCCTTCAGGCTGAGCCAAGTTGATGTCAGTGTAAAGCAATCTATAATAAAAGAGACTAAAAAAAACCCAAACCTAATCTAAATCACTTCACTTTAAAAGCCTATTTGTGTTCTCCTATCCACAGATTCAGGGTGAATATATGGGATCCCTGACAAGCCTGTTCTGTACAATCCACTTATCTCTCTTGTAGCATCTGGGCATGGATATGATGGAGTGGACCCCATCCAAAATGGCACCGTGACAAAGTCAATAGTATAGTGTACTCCACACAAGGACAACTGGCTTGATCACCCCACCCCAGCCCCATCAACTGTGGGTGCAGTGATGACCTTAATGGCATTATAGTTAGCACCACGCAACCAGACAAGCTGAATTAAAAATGAGAAGTAAAAGCAGTTTTGTACATTTGCTTGTTCAATTAGATGTTTTTAGTTTAGTATTGTAAAAAAAATAAAAACAAAAAAAAAAAATCAACTTTTGAAGGGAAAACTGGGCTCACAGTTTACTTTGTTGACTTTTTTTTTTTTTTTTAGAAATAAACTGAATGAGGTTTGTGGACGAATGAATGCAGACCTTTGAAAATCTGGACAGCTGCAGACCAATTTGATAAATGATCTGCAGGTGTCGATAGATTTCATGACCACCACCGGCCCTCTTGTTTCTAAGTGCATTACCAGACTTGACCCCAGATGCACATTAAATGTTCCAGCATGTCCAACTTTTTGTTTATTCAGTGCAGTGTGTGTGTGCATGTGTGTGTGTGTGTGTGTGCGCGCGTGCGTGCGTGCGTGTGTGCATGCATGTGTGTGATGTGTAAATCTGTAATACCCAGAGATGAATTTCATGTCAGAGCTGGATGTTTTTTGGCGAGTGTTAAGATCATCAGTGTTCTGTCCTAGTCCTCAGGGGACTGCCTTCATTTGTGTCTTTTGTTTATCAAGATGTTTGAATATTAACATGGACCGTTTTTCTGGTCATAATGAAGCAGCGTTGCATATCCACACATCTGCACATTTCCATACTGCTCTGCAATTCTGCCTCTCTCTGTCTTAATTTCTGCTAGATACATGCCATGAGAACTGTCATTTGCATATGTGTAAAAGGTCCTCAGTCTGGGGAACCCCCTCCCCTTTTCCCTCTGTATTTGGATATTTGCTTGTTTACTCTTCATTTGCATTGAATGTAAACAACATTAATGTGATGGTCTGTTGTTGTTGTGCTGGTTTAAATTTACATGTGTCAGATGACAAGGACCTGAAGACAGAGATGCTAATCGTTTCCACTAATCAGCAGTCTCGTGCTTCAGCTCTAGCTGATGTCACAGTTGCTATCTTTACAGCCATGCTATTGCACTGTGAGTCATTCATCCACCTCATCAAACATCCACACCAGTCCCCGACAGGTGCCGGTGACGGCGGTGTTTATACCCTCAATCCCTCCAGCACAAAACTTTAATATTCATGTCGGCCGATAAAGGGAATTACTTCTTGATTGCTTGGAGGAACACTGATACATCTGGCAGATAGAAAAAAGCAGTAGTTTGAGGATTCAGATCATTTATTTATTTATTTATTGGGTTGGGCTGAACTTTCAATGGGAGCGCAGTCTATTAGAAGCCATCATTTCTTATCTCACTTGGCACACATTTGTCCCCCTACAAGCTCAAATGTGTTTGACAATATACAGAACCTTTGGGGGATTTTAGAAATACAGAAACTAATGCCCATGTACCATACTCACTAGGCAGTTCATGGGAATGTTGGAACTCCATAGGGTTTATACGAAAACGTGAGCAATGGTGTGCCATTTAATTTTCAGCTTATAATGATCTCAGTGTACTTAACAATGTACAGGGGAAGAAACAGTACCCCAATGGTAATTGGTTACATTCACTTGTCACATACTGACAGATTCTCTAGTGTTACCTAAATACTTCTGAAATTTTCCTACATTTCTGTTCTTCAGTAATAACTCCTTGTTTGCATGCACCAGTATAATGGAATGTATCATAGTACATCTACATCATAACAAAAAATATATGTAATAACTTAATAAATAAAAAGGCTGCATGGAATCACAGTTCAGCAAATTGCCTGCATTCACAAAGTGCATACTAAGATTGTAGGCAACTATTTGCATCTGTTAACCTAAAAAAAATATAAATATATGTATTTGTGTCTGTATTTGGAATCAATCCAGAACTGGTTGGCAGTTTTTGTGTTAAATTGTTTTTAATTGTCATTTTATATTACTTGTTTTTTTCTTAATCAAAAACCTGTGCTTGCCTCTTTAAAGAGATTATGGGATTCAAAAAAAAAAAAAAANAAAAAAAAAAAAAAAAGTAATGCAATATCTATTCTATAGTTTTCTATGTGCAATTGTTAGTAGTGAAGTTGTAAAAAATATATTTTAAACTTCAGTTTAGAGTGTATTATCTATTGTTCACAATCAAATAATCCACTTTATCTACTGCATAACTTCAAAGTTTGGTTTATGCCCTGTTAAATCTTGTTAGCATCCAAATAAGTTCACACATGCAAATACAGATGCAGTTAGTAGCCTTAGCATTACACCCGTACTACAGTCTAATGAAAACCTGACGGAATATACAAACAGGAGGCGCACTTACTGAGTAATGACTTCATAAAATACAACTTAACACACTACATTTTAATTATTATAATGGTGACTGAATATGACTGCTTATGTTTATCTCTCATGGGAAATTTGATTTATAAAATAAAATGTAAGCGAGCTATATATAAAATACATTTGTCTCTTACACATTAAATGTTGATTGACACTGTGCATCATCCATGTCAATAAGGAAAGTTTGACATGAACTGGCATCAAGTGCCTGTGTGACAGTCTGACCTGGACCTGCAGGGTCTTTTCTACTGACACGGGCCTCTCTGGTTAAAGAATGACCCTCATTTCTGTGGACACGGCACTGTGTCCACTCCCCCGGATCTGGGCGCCCATTCCATTTCATGGTGCATCGCCCCTGCGCGTGATTATGCCATGCTTTCAGGTGCAGAGGAGGAAATGTTTCGTGAAACTGATGTCCCTGTCAGCACCATGCAGCTCTCCCTTCTTTCGCTGATCATGTCACCTCACTGATTGGTGAATTACCATTCCAATGTGAAGAGCAGCTCCGCCCCTGCCCCTGGCTCACCAGCCCTGGTAGCAAATGAGGAGCTGCATATGTTACTGAGGAGACGCTCTTCTGGCCTCCTTTGCATTGGCTGAATGGAAATCAAAAGGTTTAATGTCGAGGCAAAGCTGGTAAATAGTGGCAACACACAACAACATACATATGCACACACACCTTTGCATAAATGCATATGTTCAAAAGCTGACAGAAATGAGAGGAGAGGAGAATTTGTTTCCTACGTTATGAGTGAAGAAGTTGATTGGGGTGCTCCTTTAAAACCAAACAAGGACGACAAAATTTGCTTCTCTTAGATCTGCAAGGAGAGAATCTGAATGACAGCCAAAGTGAATATGCATGGCAAAGAGAAGCAGATGATTTGATTTGGATATGTGCCTTAATTAATTAGTCATTAGTCAATTTTTTGGGCAGCTGAGATAACAAAATATTCTCAACACTCAAACATTTACTTCTCAGTTAATCACTCACTCATTTCTCAGAGTTATGTTTAAACCCCAAATCCCAGATGTATTACCTTCAGCAGTTACTCAAAGCTTCTTTAGGCCTTTAGTATCCATGATGTCATAGCTATCAAACATGTTTGAATGTGATTGTGTTCCATCAATTGCTAGCTTAGGGACACAAGTACAAGGACATTCAATATAGTAAATTATGTACCTCTCTCATGAGGGTTATTTTCCTTTAAGGTGTAAATGAATGCAAATCTATATTCTATGTGTGAGTTGAGTTATCAGGTGTTAGAGGTTTTACGTGTTTGTATCTGTGCATTTAATGTAAGGAAGGCTGCAGGAATAACGTGCACAATAGCTAAAGCATGCTTGTCTGTGCATGTGTAGCTGCGTATATGAGTGTGTGTCTTGGCAGGACAGTGTGGAACACTGGGATTCTCCTTTGGATCTGCATTGGTCTATTCTTGACCAGAGACGCTGGCTCAGTAGACTGGAATCCTTCAGGGCACCAGGGACATCTGATTCCCTCACTGCCTAAGCACCAAACTAAACGCTCCTGCATTATTCATGTGTATATCACTTTATTGCTGTGCAAGGATTTCACTCAAAGTTTCTGCCGCACCATTTACTGTACCTACCCCTATGTTAAATGACAACATTCCCCAATCTCTCTTCTTCTTCTTCTTCTTCTTCTTCTTCTTCTTCTTCTTCTTCTTCTTCTTCTTCTTCTTTTTCTCTCTCTCTCTCTCTTTGATCCCTTTTCCACACTAACAACAACATCTTTGTCCAAAGGAGATTAATATAGGTTGGACTGCAATGTATTGAATGGAAAGGGGGACCTGTGAGTTGGAGCTAATGCTCTTCCTGTTGGAATCTTACAATGTAAGGTCATCCCATAGATCAGGAGATCTACTTAATCCGCTCCTCGGCTCCCCCTGGTGCAAAACAATGAATGTGGAGATTTTCCAGTCCTAGCAACAGATAAACATCCAGCAAAGCAGAGGAAGAGCAGAGCTGACTGGAGAGCCAGGCTGTTGCTGTGGAGCAGTGTTGAAGATAATGTGGTGTGACATACCGTTTTGATCTGGACTGCTTTAACACAAGACTCTATAAGCCATACACAGGGAAAATGGAAGTCTGTGCTAATTACCTTGAGTGAGTCAGGGAGAGAGGGTGAGAGAGAGAGAAAAAAAAANGGAAGTCTGTGCTAATTACCTTGAGTGAGTCAGGGAGAGAGGGTGAGAGAGAGAGAAAAAAAAAAATTTTAAGCTCTGCCAACCAAAGTTCCACACCTTCTGACCTGGATGTAGCACCAACCTGAGGCTTTTTTTCCCTGGTCTACATGAGGCACTGGCCTGCCCTCATTGTGTTGTGCTCCAATCTGACATGTTTGGTGACAGTTCAACTTTGATATGACAACACTCATTTAGACATCCGCGTCCACTTGCCTGTGTGCTTCATTGTGTTCCCTTAGTCCTCAAAGCGTTCTCTTTCATTTGGATCTGAGCAGTAAAAGAAATCCCACTGGGGAGGTTTTTGAGTTATCTAAGTTGTCTGAAGAAATGCGGTACATGGCTGGAAAACTAATTGGACCCTTACCAAACCAGAGCCTCCATTCACAGCATGTTTTAGATTAACTGCTGTCAACGTATGACAGCAAGGCCTTTAAAATGTCAAAGTGAGATACGGGCAGAATTCTTAGCCCACCTTCTCAGAAACAGTATGTGGACTGTGAATTATAAAATCACCACTGATACATATAATGATCAAGAATGTCTCCTTTGCTGAGCTGTGGCTACAGCTCTGTGGGGTGCAGAAGCCAAAGCACAAATTGCTTCAGTCAAGGAATCTGTGCTCTTTGTGTGGAACAGTTGAGGGTGACATAGTAGAAAGGACAGCTTTTCTAAAATGTCAGACGGTTGGGGTCCTCTTGAAATATCCCCTCTCTCTCTCTCTGCGTATCTTGATCGATAAAGCTACCTTTGACAGTGCTGCATGTTGTCACCATGACATTTGGTCACCCTTCTTTTTTCCCTCACCTAGCTCGGTGCTGAATAGGAATATAACAATGAGATTTAATACAGGATCAATAGCTACACTCCAATGATACATTCACTCGCATAATGAATACTGATGGATGAAAACAAATACCTGCATGGTGAATTTGTATTCTGGACAGCGTGCCTGTAATAGCGGTGCCAATGATGTTTCATTACAGTTTTTCCGCTTGTGTTTTTTCTCCCTCTCCATACAATCAAATAAAGGATATACACACAATTTAATCAAGGCTATGGTGGTAATGTCAACCCAACCTCTTGTGTATTTATGAAGAGTGCCGTATGTGCTTGCATGTACTGTATGTGAGCTCATGCCCATGAATATCATGCCATTGTTTGCATTTCATTCAACAGATATAGGCTTAGCGCAATATGTATAATAAATAATGAAAATGAATTGATCTTTACCACATGTCTGTGTGCGTACATTGAGTTATGTCTCTGGGGTGTACATTCATTCATAGTGTTTGTACTGCACGCATGGTTTTGTGACTGGAATATACATGTGTGGTTTTTGTGTAATTTTGTATTGAGTTCATATACATGAATTGTTTACTGTACATGTTGAGTGCACTACAAAAGTGTGCAGATACTATGCGTATGTGTCTGTATGAATGCAGGCGTATAGATGGATACATACAAGCATGGCCTGTGCATGCATATATGTGTGTGTTTCAGTGGATTAGTACATTTTGGACAACTTCTTTTAATAGATGTGTTTGGTTTACTTAGTTTGGTGTAATTTTATGGATGCCTATCCAAAACACATTGGGCATCCTCCAACCTGCTCTTGTTTGACAGTCAGCTCAGTGCATTGTGATGTTTGGTGTTTGAGCTTTGGGCCCTGCATCTGGGCCCCTACGTGCCTGACGCCTCTAACACCCACTGTTTAAACATCTCTCCACGTGTTTCCCTTTTGATCAGCGTCTGCCATTCTTACTGATTTTCCAAATCACTGATGCTTGTCAAAGAATTAATTACCTGGATCGTTGCTCCGCTGACTCCGACACCAGCTGCGGGGTTCACCAGAGAGACTTCGGCATTCTACCAGCATTCCCAGCTAATCACCCACAATCCATTTCAAAGTCAACCTGATCGGCCCACTACCCGGAGAATAATGTGGAATTAGACTGCATCCTGACAGTAACACTTTCATATTTGCATACAGTATATGGCAGATTAGCTTGCAGGACCCTTCCAGTGGGAGGTGAATATCAGCATCAGTGCCAGTGCTAATGGCAGTTGCTTCCTACAGTTTATTAGATAAGTATTGGTGTAAAGCATTCTGCTGGGCGCAGATCCTCACTGTGTTATTAGCTGATGTGTAGCGCAATGTGTTCATTATGCCATAGCAGATAGAAATCCAACAGGCACACCTTTTCAAAAGAAAGAAGAAGTGGTTTTACTTTTAAGGGATAACTGGAATTAATGTCTGATACCTTTCTTTTTAAGAAGTGAGTCTTTTGTGTAAAACAGCATAGCGGATACCACACAACAAGCACATCATATCCACGATGCCTTCAGGGTCTATCTGACCATCCAGCACGCTGTGAGGATGCATAGTCGGAAAGGCTATAAATATGCACAGTCTGCTTGTTGGTATGTCAGTCAGCGTGTCCGTCTGCCTGCCTGCCGGTGTGTCTGCGGGGTTGCAGCAGCATGACGTCAGCTGTGCTCAGAGCACTCGCTGACCTCTGTCACAGCCAGAGGAGAGCAGTGCACTCCAGATAGCCGTATAACGGTGCAGACAACACAGGCAGGGCATAAACACAGACCAACGCAGAGGGAGATGCGTTACAACATGTTGCAATACAGCCAGGGATGGACTACCAGAGAGGAGTGCAGACAAGCTGACTGCTGTAGAGCAGGGTTCACAAAGAGCCATGCTGACAGTTCATGCAAAATTGAAAATCACACTTAAAGACAGCAAGAGAAGAAGTACATATAAAATTCTCAATTAGTATGTCTGCTCAATACACATAACCACCTGCAGCCACACACAACTACTTAATACAGACTTCCCATATTAAGTAAGGATAGAAAGCAAGTACTTTAACAGCGTTGCTTTGGTGATTTTAACCTAGACTGCAACTGTTGGAATTAGACCATGCAAGCTCCAGAGACAGGCTATATTCTCTGAACTAACCTGCAACAGCTAGTTTGTGTATGTATGTGTGTGTGTGCACTTGCACTCGCACTCGCACTTGCACTCATATCTGTCTATGTGTGATCATTGTAGTCATTACCTAGTTTCCATTCCTAGCCTGAAGCAAAGTAAGAAATGGCAGTCTTTCATTCTGTCAAGTTGTCATTCAGGTATTTTTCTCTTTTACCCCACTTTTCTTCTAAGGCTGTCCGACTTTTTCTTTCATAATACCTCAGAGGTTTGTTCGGTTTTGTGGCTGACAGCAAATAGTTTTCATGTCAACAGGAAGTTAGATGCATGTAATATGATGAAATATGCATTACTCTATTATCTACCTCAGAAAGACTTTTAAAATGACACACGTATATGAGTTATGCTCTAAAAAAGGATCCAACTATAGTTTTAACTGTTTTTGGGGAGATTTTTGACAGCAGTTTTGGCACAAAAGTTCTGTCAGGTTTTTGAGCAATGTGCCAACATCACATCACTAACTTTGACTGCTGCATTTTATTCAAAGTCTGACTCCATAGTAGCTCAAATTATTCAGTGGATCTCCTCAGGCTTGTTTCCCACTCAAATCCTATTTCACAGAGCTATTGTATTTAAGTGCATTTTCAAGCTCAAAAATATCTTCTTTTTTTTTATTTACAGTATTCCAAATGAAGACTGTATTTACCATATTTACAGACTTGTGGTTGCCTCAGCACTCTAAATTCATTTGGGCACTGGAGAGCATTTTCTCTTCCAAATAAACTCACGGGTGGAGGCTGATGGAAGACATCCATAATGCCTTAGGGCCAAATGACAGACCCAGGGTATGACGTTTATTTGGATGCAGCTCATTGCAATAGTATGACCTCCAGTTTGGAAGGCCATTTTAATCTGCTGTCCTAATATTTGGTTTCGGGGATCATGACTGTGTCAAATGCTCTACTTTGTATGCCCTTGAACTGTTGTGAACTGCAGTGCTGACAATTTAGCTATCAAGATGAATAAAAAAAATATATATTTTTTCACTGTAGGTTATATTAGTTTGTATCTTACAGATGACTCAATTCTGTAATTTCATTTCCATGGTAGAAGTGGAATTATTTTCTGGCTTTATTTATGTAGGAGGAGTCTTATTTGAATGATGTATACTGATGATGAAAAGTGAAGGTGTGATGCAGTAGTAATATTAGTAAAGTTTAAATTATCTATCAAGTACCTATATTATTTTAAATATTTTATGCCATCACTATATTTCTGAAAAGCTAGATTAATTTTTCTAGCATCACACTGGTTTAAGCATTTTAAGGCATTGTCCACATGGCATTCATACCATGACAGACAATGCAATCAGCTGAAAACACATCACCTCTGCCCTGGGCATTGCAGTTCATAAGCCTCATCTCAAGTCAGAGATATGGTATAAAACCTTTGGATCCATCAAAAAACACCTTGCACTGAAGTGAAAAATTGGCTACGAGTAATTATGCACAAACAGCAAATGCCTTGGCATTTTCTGTCCCTGCCAAACAATCATCCTCATTTCCTCTGTCTATTTGCAATTAATGATTGAATTTCAGCCCCCAAAAAATCCCATTTCTGCTTTGTGTATGTATCCCCAATACACACAGCTGCTACCAGTACACACGGCAGCATGCACAGCAAAGCTTATCTCCAGCCTTTAGATGGGGGCCTATGGAAACAGTCTTGATTATTTCCCTCCTTCTCCAAAGCACCGCTGTGTGCTTTGGGATTAGAGGCTTTCTGTGGTGGCTGCACATGCACACTCGCTGGCTGCAGGCGAGAGAGAGAGAGGGAGGGGGTTTCTTCTGCTCAATAAGCCCCTCACCCCCCTTTCCAAAGCCCTGTATCCTCACTCAGTACTCAGCCCACCCACCCCTTCCCCTTCTCCTCCCTCTCTCTCTCCATGCCTGACACACTAGCCAGTCCTAGGAGTATTACATCACCCTGATGTAATGTCTAACCAATCACAACACAGCGCCATTAAACCTTCCAGGATTAAGGAAGTCAGTAGCTCAGACTAGGTAATGAGAGAGAGAGAGAGAGAGAGAGAGAGAGAGAGAGAGTGAGAGTGAACAGTAGCATCACTCATACATATTTTGAAGAATAGCCTCTGGATCAATTTTCCCCCTGCTCCGTCTTCTGAAGAGCAGACCTAAAATTATACACTGTCAGTATGTCTGCTGGTCTCTTGTTTTATGGAGGCTGGAGAATAGGAAGAGGGATAAACTCTTCTACGTACTGCCAATGCTCTTGAAAAGTCAGCCAGATAATGACTTACAGTGCTGCAGGTTGAGTTCCCAATGTTGAACGTTGTATTCAGTAGTGACTGCTCAGAATTACTGGGTCAAGCAGTGCTTGAATATGTATGGCTGTTACTCTTTATCCATGACTGTATTGTGCTGCTATTGGTTACATTATTGCTGGTCACTTTATTTCTTAGCCCCACTTGTGAAACAGGCTTTTAGTGGCTCCTACAGACCACAATTTGGTCACAGAATAAAGTTAACAGTCACAATAAAATCATGATGAAATCTTTGGTAATATGTCCAAAATGGTAGTCCTAGATTGCAGTGTAAGACATGTATTTTGACAGGCAATTTGACACTCTTGACACCAGAAACAGCCTGCGACAAAATTCTGACATTGTCCAAAATTTAGGACCAAAATATCAACCAGACAGATGACAAGATGATGATGATGATGATGATGATGATGATGATGATGATGATGCATTTCAGCAGAGTTTTTTTCCCTTCTTGTTGTAACAAACAAACCCATAACCTCCACCAACTGTAACTGAAGAACTGGTTTAAAATACATGATTATGTCTCTCTGCAGAGCAGAGGAATCCCTTTGTTAAATAGACTTTCTTCAGATACCTGGATTTATATATAAACACATTTTAATAAAAACAATTGTCAATAGTGCCCTAAGCATTTTGTTTTTTGTTTTTTTGTTTTGTTTTTTTTTTGCATGATTGAGTCCAATAAATATTACCCGCATGCATGTTGCATTTCTGCTAACCATTTTCCAAAGTATGCTATGGGAGTGGTACATTTTTGAATTGTTTTTCCTGTCTCAAGTCTCTACATTGATATTCCAGTGTAAAATATCTACTTGTAGAGACTTGAAACATACCTGAGATATGTATTCCATCACAGCGAACCACACACTGTCATTATTTTTTGTAAAAATGACTTAATTTTTAGCATCCCAATGTGAAGCTTGGAAATTCATTTTCTACAGACAGACATTTGCTGGTAGCCTAGCAATTGCGTAAAGAACTGACTGCCTATTATGAATATTGCATCCTTAAGAGAATTAATCATGCACCACTGAACAAATTCTGACCAATAATAAACCCAGAAAGTAGCAACGGTCACCACACCAGGTGTTATATGCATAAATACATTAATCAAATTACACTTATACAACCAACAACAAAACAAGCCAATATCATCACCAAGACAGATGACACATAGACATTGCCATAAGAAATATAAACACAACAGCAGGTGCACCCCATAAACACACACTCATCAAAACAAAGAGAGAGCCTGCACATGTTTTACACATTGTGTAGTGGACACATGCAATGCTGCCTCATCAGTAACTGGGAAATAACATACCTACTAGTGTTACTACTACAGTTAGTATAACTAATGAAAGTTACTTCAAACCAGTAGAATCTCTTTGCCAGCTCATTCATCTTCTTCAACTTGACATTTATGCAGATATTGCAGATATAAACAATTTTTTTCTTTAGTGTGGAAACTTTGTGCCCCAAATTTTCTTTCCTTTCTTTCTTGTCATGTGGACAGTCCTAAAACAGACCATTGGCTGCTATTCATGCATCTTACACTTTCATGATGGGTGCACACTTCTACTCCAGCTCTGGACTGCTATAAGCCCATTTGTTACATTATTACTTGTTTATTAGGCCTCATTTAATTATGGTTTTTAACTTTTCTTTTTATTTTATTTTTAATTATATCTGACAATGTTTGCAGAACAGCCCTCATTCATTGATGAGTTTTTGAGTAAAATGAGCCAATTATCTTGTTCTAATAATGTGTGTGTGTGTGTGTGTGTGTGTGTGTGTGTGTGTGTGTGTGTGTGTGTGNCGTGCGTGCGTGCGTGCGTGCGTGCGTGTGTGTGTGTGTGCACGCTTCTGGTTGTCAGGGTTAGAAGGCAGTCTTTAGTGTCCTCTGAGCCATGTCTGCCTATTAACTCCACTCTTTGTTGCCCTCAGTCTTTATGCACGATGAAGAGTGCCTATCATCATGATTGGCACTGCATAGTGTCACCTTTTTTTTTCCTTAACACATGCACATGAGACACCTATACACCCTCCCCTTCTCCATTGCACCACACAGACACACATTCATTCTTACACCCACCCCCTGCAGGCACAGACAGCATCAGACAGCGTAGCAGCAACAGCATCAGCTTGCAGCTTGCAGCTTGCAGCTTGCTGTTTGCTGTGGTGTGCATGTACGACTGACACTACTGTGCGCCACTTCTGCTGTGGGTGCCAGAGGGGAAACTCACACATCTGTGTGTTAAATGTATGAAACGGCAATAGCAACACTACAGGGAAATTATTGCATTGTGAGGGACAGCATGGGGAATGCTCAGCTCTGCCTTGAATGTCTCGCTCTGGGAATGATGAAGCACTGATGGGATAGCAGTAGGCAGCATGCTGCAGAGAACGCTCTCTTTCAAAACCAATGTTCCATGCCACCCATACTTATCTGCACTTAGGTTGTTTCACAGTGCAGTGGTAAAATTGCAGCAGTTTCAGTGTTTTTCAGCTACTTCTCATATACAGTATGTAAGTGAAGGGTACATACAGAAACCATCAAGGTAAAACACTTTTGATCTGTATCAAGGGGCCTTACACTTTCCAATTTCTGAGCCTATTCCAAAGTCAAAAGCATACATTGCAGTTTTGCAGGGGCTGACATCAGGTTTCATATTTAGCGCTGTGGGTCCCTGTGTGTGGGTGTTGTGTAGACCTTTCTGCTAGTGCCAGTGGTGTCAGGTTTGCTTTTGCTTCAGGACTCAGTGGGGGTGGACACTGAGAAAACTGTGGCTGGTTTACCTGACACACACCTAATTCCACACCACCACCTCTGGGAGTATCCGCACCCCACTTTTNGCTGGTTTACCTGACACACACCTAATTCCACACCACCACCTCTGGGAGTATCCGCACCCCACTTTTTTTGTTTTACTTTCTCATTGAACCTCTGCCAAATGGGAGAGGTTCAAATGAGCCAGAGCAAAGTACCACATTGCCTGAATGCCTGATTCTCAACGTGTTCCTGCTACTTCTGCTGCAGTTGGCACCTTTCATTCTCTCATTCACTCTCTCGTCCCTGCTTTCATTCTCATTCTTTCTCTATCTTACACTTTCAGGTCAAGCCTTCCTCCCTCCCTCCCTCCACATTGTCTCATTCTCTCCTCTCTTAAGCACAGAATCCGCTGTGCAATATAACCAACTTTGGATTGCAAAAGAGGTAGGAAAATGAGACATTCTGTAGTGCAGGCATCTTATTAGAAATATATATTCACAGTCATTCTGAGCACAGCTTTCAGATTTCACGTACAGAGCGATGTTGAGAGAAAGAGGGAGACAGAGACAGAAAGAGAGAGGAAAGATTAATGTAAATCTCAAAATAAGGAAGGCATTAATATTTCATTAGTGCCTCTTTTTTTCTCTCTGAGTGACAGAGGAGAGGAGATAGTGGCTGATTTAATGATTTTAGAGTCTCTTCCTTTCATCCTTTCTCTCTCTCTCTCTCTCTCGCTCTCTCTCTCTCTCACTCTCTCTCTCCATCAGCAGATGGGCTTAGCCTCATTTTTTTTATGAATTCCTCACAGACCCAGCTGCACATAATTACAGTCAATTCTGCCTTATCTCTCAAATTAAAAAGATTAGATTATTTGTGAAAGAAATGTATGCAGCTCCTCAACAGAGAGTGGGCACTAGAATGTACATCCAGGTTATATGCATCACATCAACCCTGCTACACTTCAAACACACATACACACTCCTACCCACAGTGTTTAGATATTGACTCACTTCCTTTCAACACAGATACTATGGCAATGTACATTATCATCGTTAATAAACTTATCTGTTTGAAAAGAATATCATGTTTGTAGTTTTTAGAAAACCCCTGTAAATTTAGAAGCTGATATGTTCTGTTATGTATAGCTGCACCAAAGACCCTGCTATGAAATCTGCGCTGAACAAAGCACACACACACACCAATTGTGGACTCCATATCAAAATGCGGATTGCCTCTTGCTTTGTCCAGACAAGATACAGAAAGGTGTTTTGATAAACTATTCAACACAGCTGTAGTGTTTTTGTATTGCATACTGCTTATTCTACCAGCTACATGTATGCAACAATGACTGCACAGACACAGTCGTGTAAGTGAGAATAAATGGTTAAACTGACTAAAATTGACAACTTTATCTGTCATTTTTGTTTATCTGTGATTTTGATTTATTAATGAATGTTTAATAAAATTTAAAAATAGATAGTCTATGATGTGAGACAATACATCACTTTGTGTGTCTATTGATCTGCTACAGAAATGTTGTTTGATTAGTCTGCTCTGGCTTCCAGCAGAAACAGTCATTGCTGATTGGGAATGCAATATAATCCAGATTTCCCTGGAGCCACTCAAGGGATTAGTTACTCACTATCACTCCCAGCATTACCAATTGATTGGCTGATTGAGAGCACATTCATTCCAGGTCGTGCTGTATTCAGACCACAAACTGTGGAAATCTGCATAGATACAACACTTTCATTTGCATCCTATGCCGACTTTAATTGATTGTTTCTTTGAAACAGAATGATTTCATTCTGTGAAAAATCCACCTTAAACACTAAAAACACTTTCAAAAAAATAACGGGCTCCGCTTTGAGATGCCAAATAAATAGGTACAATACATTTATCCAATTATACTTACTGTAAGTGAAATTTTAGGTACTTTGATATAATTTAGTAATTCTGTTTTGAGGTAATTTCTACTTTTACTATATTTCATCTGACAGCTGTACTATGTAATTTGCCAATTCAGATTTTTCATTCTGTTAGATTCTGTTATTGTTAGTTCTTGAACTGTCTTCACTTTTTTGCACCTTTTGGTGACTAGTCTAGGACTGGTTTGGTGACTTATCTAGGATATTCTTGGGATTTTAAAGCTTTGCAAAAACAAACATAAATATATGGTCTTTAATTCAATTCCTAACTATACAAATAATACACAGTATATGGTTAATGTTTGCCATTAACGTGTGCTAGATTGTATTTAACAATGAAACTGTCAATTGTTATTTGTGATAAAGTTCTGATTTATTCAATTTTACATCTAAAGAGATTTTAGAAAAGAAGTAAATGAAAACTTACTCTAGTACGGAAGATCGTAATCCTTCAACTGACCTAAAAGTAGAAATATCCCCCAAAAATTCTCATGTTCATTGTTGATTTATGTGTCTATGCATCAGCAATTTACCACATCCACTCTTTACCATGAGTATATTTGATAGAGTTCATTATTCTTCCAAAACCTGTGATCAATTATTTGTAATCTCCCAATTTCCTAAATGAAGAAATTATTGGACAAGATCAATTTCTCTGCCAACAGCAGTTTCAGGTTTTAACACATTTACATTATCTTTTTGGCATCCAACATCTTATCCGAAGAGACTTACAATGCTGTCAAGTGTTTGTGATTAAGACACCACCATCGGCTCAAGTGAAGCCAGACACTTGGCAACAATCAGCTCATCCCAGTGATTGGTTGACCATAAATGCAAGAGGTGTTGCAGTGAGTAACCTTGTGTGATGGACTAAAAAGCCTTAACCAATTCGTATACAATATTGTTTTTCCTCCTTTAAGAAGTCTATTTATTGGAACCAGCTTTACTGACTTAACAGAAGCTTGCAATCAAACCAGAAGCAGGACAGATTTATTGTACATCCTTGATATTTTCTGGTCAAAGAGCTTCTCATTGACATATCATGGTTGTGCGCTTCTGTCACCCTTAATTACAGTCTGTGATTGGACAAAGACACTCATTAAGTAAAGCACAGTAAAAACACATGTTTGTCCTTCAAATACACATCCCTAATCGATTAGCATCATTACTCCGCTGATTAAATCGCTGTCTAAGTGCTCTTAAAGAGATGTTGGATTGAACTCTTTGATGGTGGTGTTGGTGGAATGTTGATTAAGCCTGTGCTGCTTTGTGCTGCTTTACAACACAGCTATATTTTGTGTTTCTAGTTTTCTGTTACAGAATTTTGATAGTCTGGAGACATTGTTTTGTTATTGATCATTTGCACACGGGAAAGCACATTTAGCAGAGGTGACTTTGACACTGAATCAGTCGCTTAGGAGCTATAAAGAAATAAACTCTTTAATGATTGAAATTCATGGGATAAAGAGCACTCTGCTGAATATACAGTTTTATCTAGGCTTAACAATAATACTGTTCATTCCATCCTATAATAGTGCCTTTAATTATTATTATCATGATTACTTTGTAATCGCACATCAGTCACTGCAGTGTAATGACATAAATCCTGAGCTATTTCATGTATGTCACGTTAACAAGGCCATTCAGTCCCTATAGGAAGCAAAACCTGACCCAGGACCTGAGCTGGGCCAGGTCCAAGTTATATTAAGTCTCATCAGATCCAGTTAGGGTCCTGTGCTATTGCTGCGGGTCTTAGGTCTGTGTGTCATTATGTGTGTCATTACTATGTCATTATGTACCCAAGTGGATGCAACTGGACTCTATATTGGCTCTGATCATGTGGTTCTCACTGCAGGAGTGTGTACTACTGTTCTTTGGATTCAGGTCAGCCACATTTTGGATTGGGTCTAATTATCCTTGTGGCTGTTTTGGATCGGTTCAGACTGTCCTACGGTCCCTTTAGGATTTGGTCTCTGTTTGTAAAAATTAATTTATGCAGGTCGGTTACAGACTGGTTTTCCATGGGTATGTTTCGTATCAGGACCAAAATTTTGGAGCCATGAAGACCTCTGGTTCAGACATTTCAAATGAAACAGTGTTATCCATATTTTATCCATATGATCTAAGAGCTACAAGCTGCACCAATCTACAAATGTGTAGAGGTTAGCTGAGGCTTCACTCTGTCAACTTTTCTTTCTCTAGAGTCAGTGTCCATGGATAAGGTCCTGCAGTGATTAGTCTATGCAGTCATAGCACTATACAGTGAGAGAAGTGTATGTGTGTGTGTGTGTGTGTGTGTGTGTGTGTGTGTGTGTGTGTGTGTGTGTGTGTAGGGGCTTATATTGAGCGAACCAACAGAACAGCAGCATTTAATACATACAGTACCCCTTAGCGTCAACCACCCCCACCTCCTAACATGCATACAGTTACACACATACCATACGCACACACACACACACGCACTTTCCATACTCTCTTCTATCTTGCCATCAGCCAACCAGATGTGATCAGTCACAAGATTTCACAGTCAGCTTCCTCAAGAGGAATCATCATTGATTATGAAAAATCAAAGGAAAAAACCACGTCCCAGTAGGGAGAAAATTGGCCCAACGGAGCACTTATGAGAATCATTTTCTTCACTCAAGCAAAATGTTTGATTTGTCTGGGAGCCAGTGCATTGTTGCGATGATGAGTCTGTTGGCATAAACCATAACAGTACATGCAGTGTATACACACATGATTAGCTTAAGAAGTAGAATTTCAATGACATCACAAATTTCTCATTCTTTCCATAATAATACACACTCTGTGACATAACAGAGTAGATAAACAAATGCTGCATGAAGATCAATTAACATCACCTTCAGTATTTCACAATACACTTCATGTATTCTATTGTTAACATGGTTCAAGCACAATTCCAAACAGTAGTCTCCCTCAGCATTGCATATTTTGGATTGCAGAACAATAGAAGTCACATTTGTCGTCCTCTACAAAGGGCTGGAACACTGTTTGGACAGGGGTTCTCATCACATTCCCATGAATTATGGGAAGTGATGTAAACAGAAAAGTCTTTTAATCGAATGTTTCTGTCCCTTAATGAAATGTCTCCCTCCTTATCTGGCTCCTTATGATCCATATGTTAATGTCTAATACAGCACTATTTATCTGTTCAATTTGCTCTCTCTCTCTCTCTCTCTCTCTCTTTCTCTCCATCTCTCTTATCTAAAATTGCGCTGTAAATTTGGCACTGTGAATGATTATGCTTATCGACCTGCCCGTAGACCACATATTAAAATTTTGTGGTATGATTAGCCTATTTATCTATATAATTGGATTGGAGTTTGTGTCTAAGTGTGCATGTGTGAAAGTTGCTGATTTAAAGGACTGAGAGAAATAAATACAAACGATGGCCAACACAATTGTGTTTTAGATTAATGCCATTTGCATATAATCAATAGTTTTACCCTTGAAATTTTTGGAGGCTAATCAAGTTATTCTTGCCTACGAGATTATTGAAAAGAAAACAACCTCGGGCATGGTGTAAAATGAGACAACGCAGAATTTTCTATGCTAGGGATTAGTGTCATGAGACCAGGGAGATTTGCACAGGCAAAATGTGAACGCTGCAACACAATGCATTACAATAGGTTCTGGCATGATGTAATTCATGCAAACATCCTTAGGCTATTTATACCACTTCACTAGAATCTAATTGTGACCAATATATAATCCAACTAAGAGTTACAGTGGCAGGGGTTCAAGTCCTGTCTAACATGAATATTTAAGTGGCGGTCTGTTGAGGACAAGTGTGACAATTTGTGTGTCACCGTTTAACTGAATGCCAGTTGAAACGATGAGTTTTGGGTGCAAATGCTGAAACAATTATTATTTTGTTAGATTCTTATTTTTGAGTTACAGTACAGAAAGAAAAAAATACATTTATTTTACAGAAATGTCATCAGTGTGTATTTGTGCTGCAGAAGTCCTCTGTGCCCCCATGAGGCTGTGGTCTGACAGGCATGTCTAACATGAAATTATGCTCTAAACACACTTATACATATATATATAAGCACGCTCATACACACATTCAAGCAATATTTTAGAGCACAAAGTGAAGGAATTTCATTACTCTTCTAAAATTGATTGGGTAATGTTTTCCTGAAATCAATAGTGCCTCACTCAGTTTACTAATTGGATTACTTGTTTTTGCTTGAGGATGTTCAAATACCAAGGTAATGTGAATTGTTTATGAAATGATTACCTTGAAAGTAGAGGCTAATGTCAGTGGCTAATGCATCTATATGTATTCATCTCTCACAAACATAAAACACACAAAGATGCTTCCACAAAACACTCACAATAATAATAATAGTAATAATATAGGTCAAGCCACTTCTAGCTTTGAATGCCAGTAACTGGGATATTAATGGCCTTAATACTAATCATTAATGAAGCTGTCCTTATTGAGGCTGCTATAAGGACACGCTTCCCGAGTGTTTATTAATCAGGGAATAATAAGTAATCCGTGAACATTAATGGAAATGGATGAGACTAATGGATGATGCCTGCTCTCTCCCACACTTAAGCCTCAGACTTCATTAATGACAGGCAGATTAGTGGAAAAGAGAGAGAGAGAGAGATAGAGCATAACGGACTCCACCTGTGACTGTGTGTCCATGCAAACATACACACACACACACACACACACCTCTCTCTCTCTCTCTCTCTCTCTCTCTCTCTCTCTCTCTCTCTCTCTCTCTCTTCTCTGACAACATGATGGAACACTGTCAAGCTCATTTGCTCTTCAATAGACTATGTGTAATTAACAGTATCCTCTCAGAGAAGCTGCTGAGAATAAAATGAATAGACATCAAATAAATCATCTTGCAAGGTTGGCTTCTTCAGTGCTTCCAATCTTATTATGACATTCTTCTCCCTTCACCACATGCCCTCACTCCCTCAGAAGCCACTCTGGATTGATATGGGGGGTTTTTGTGTCCGCTGTGTGGCTGGTGGATAGATTTTTTTTCTGTCTTCATTCACTAACCATGACGGCTGTAGTCACCCACTTCTCACGAGCTGTTGCAGCACAAAGTTAATTTCACACAGGTCCTGAAATGTCCTTTAACCATACTCCATGAGCACATACCCAAGCCACATCATACATCATCTGGATCTAATGTAGATGGGAAAATTCTATAATATATCCCGAACTGTTCAGATTGTGTATTGCTATCACATCAACCAAAGGGTTAAGCACTTAGCCGCAACATGACAATACAAAGTTCTCCCTGCTGCACTATAACATGCTCTGTGAAAGGGATAAGAGCATCTGATCATGCATCCCTGCATTCTATATCAGTCTCTCTATAATGGATCCCCCCCAATGACTCCTTGTGGCTGCATTATTTAGATGGAATAAAATGCCGGAAGGAAGGGAGGAAGGAAGCTGGGATTCAGTGTTTCATAAACCAGGGAGTGTGATCACCTAAATGTTGACTGAATCCAGTAACAGTCACTGCAGCTAAATTTGTGCAGTACCAAGGGAATTATTAAGTTGAAAGACATCCAGGTTATTTATTTTCGTTGCTGTGTGTCTGAGTGTGGGCAAGTGGAAGAAGAGGAGAAGGTGACACACAAGGCGAGGCCATCTTATTCAATTTTCCAATTCTGACTTATACTGGCTGTAGGAAAATGCACTATTTCAAACTGAAACCACAGGCACCAAGTATGCTGATGAAAAGTAATGTACAAAGCTCTTGTTCAGGCACAGTGTCACTCTCAATTGTTATAACTGCTATTTCATCACTCTACATCTGACTGTCAAGGCCCTAGCATACTTCAAAAGATGTAAAACGAAACGGTGAAAGAACAGGCAGGTGAGCAAGTCCTAAAACACCATGCACAGGTCTTTTTATATCGTTCAATGCTGGTGAGGCAGAGGGTTACAAGCATGGTCCATGTAGTCCATCCAAGTCCAAGTCCATGTAGTTCTGACCCTGATGATGTCCTAGCCTGATGGTGGTTGCTGTGTGCCTGGCTGGCTCCTCCTCTCAGAGGGACCCCACAATCCCAGGGTACACAAGGATATCAGAAGTTGAAACACAGAAGACAATGTTTGCCTTTGGGGGCCCTGAACAAAGAACACTGAAAGAACCTGAATCTACATCTTGAGTCTTGGAAGATGTCTTTTTTTTTTTCCTGAAATTTCGACTTTGTATGAAGTGTACCAGGGCCTTCAGAGAGAATCACTTCATGTAATGAACACCCAGCCAGGACATGCACAATGGACGTAGTTAGCCTTGTTTTTACCCATAAGCTGCAGAGACAACCAGCCTGTACAGTCTGCAGGTATGAAACACAGCTTCAGTGATGTCCTAAGTAAGTAAGTAAGTAAGTAAGTAAGTGATGTCCTATACCATTTAGTTTTGGTAAACTCATGACAGTATATATAGTAAAGTAAACCAAAATGTAGTTAATAATGTATTCCTTTTGGATTTTTAAAAGGTGCTAAATTCATGTGACAATGCGTCAGTGAGCTAATGTGATTGTACCCAAATGGAGGCAAACAAGAAATTTCAGGCAGAACACACGGACCTAATGTCTCTGTCAATGAAGCATGGGCAACAGGGCACAGACTGAGGGATCTCCAAGCCGTGTGAAAAATGCCACTGATCATTATGCTCAAGCATTTTTTCTTTCTGTCATGGCTGTCGCCGGCAAGCAAAGCAGAGCCCAGAAGTCTCCATCATCAGCCTCGGACCCTGGGGACAGGAGAAATCACATTATATCTGCTGTCACACAAAGTCACTGTCAAGGTGTGGTGGAGAGCGCACAGCGACTATGGTGTGATGCTGGAGACCCAGAAATACCTCAGACGCCTTGTCTCAGCCCCCGGCTAGAACCAAACTGCAATTCTAACAAGTGAGACACATTTCACAGTGATTTAAGGTAGAGAAACACTTCTCTCATCTCGTTTGTACTTACAAAACCCCTGTGTCTTAAAATTCTGTGTGCCAGGGTGATGGTGGAGTGTAAAGAGCTCAGCAGAAAGGATATGCAATTTAGTTAACCTTGTGTTCACTTCAGGCACTTCATCACAATTTGATAAAGAGGGTTTCATTTTAGCACTGGCTCCCCCCCCCTCCAGGTTTTCTAATAAGAGGAACTGCCTATCAAACCTGTTCTATGGATGATGAAATTGCAGTGCAATAGTGAACAGAGAGGTATAGAGCAGAGCCATGTGTATCAGTGTGCTTGTTCAGCACACACAAGTACACACGGTCTCTCGCACACACACACACACACACACACACACACACACATTCTGCTCTGCTGACCATGTTGTNTCGCACACACACACACACACACACACACACACACACATTCTGCTCTGCTGACCATGTTGTGCCGATGGACTTCCAGGGGGACGATGTCTCTGGAGGTAAAGCTGCTGCCCACTGTGAGACAGAAACCGGCAAAATTGTGCTGCCATGAAGGAGATGGAATTAATCACAAGCACGTGCACACCAACACACACACACAAATAAATGCACGCACACAAAGCTCTGGAGAAATGTGGTGTCGCTTCACTCATTCAGCCATGTCCATGAATCAATTTATCACTTTTTTTATCAGTCACTTCAAGCTGCAGTATGTGTAATCTCTTTTCAGTCAGTGTGGATTCGAATAATACTTTGTTTTTTTTCTGAAGAAGGTAGAGAGGGAGATAACAACAAAAGTGAGAGAAAAGCAAGACACAGTGAAAAAAAAATGCTGTGCTTGGTTGACTGTAGTTTATTAGAGCAGCTACTTTTTCCTCATAACTCCAACCTAAAGAATATCTAATAGTTCAGATGAGTTTGTCGTTGTTTAGGGCCCTTTAGGGATTGTATCTCATAAAGCTTTCATAGTGTTTCTAGCGGATATGAGGCATTTTTTAATTCAATAGCCTTTGATTCTCTTGAGAAAACCAAGACACTGGAAGTTGCCACAGCGTGCTTATACTGTATCTTTGCCCGCCATCAGAATTCCCAGGGAACTTAAAAGCATGCGCTTTGTTATTCATGATCACCGTAAGTCTCCATGGTTTGTTTGCCTTTCTCTTCCAATTTATGTGTTCAAGTCATTACTCATTCAGCATGCTGTGCTGGTTACAGATGTTAATGACAGATCGGTTTATATTTTTATGCAGTGCATTAACAGTCAGCAGTGACTAGTGGCTTGACACACCCTGGACCTCTGTCTCCTTTGAGCTCCAGCAGCAGCCTCAGCCCACCCTTCTAGCCCACCTTGCTCTCCCTCACCACCAGAATGGAATCAGCAAAAACAGACCCCAAATCCCTCAGAGGCCAACTCTATTTCATGTCAGGAATAGCAAATGGGTTGTATGGTAGAAAGTTGGTATACACTTTTCTGACCCTTATAAAGAACTAGGTTACAGACATGTACCAACGAGGTGCATTTTATACTGCTTGCCAGTTCTGGTGATGCATACAATGAGCATATCCATGAATGGCTGTTGTGCAACATAAAGCATAGAGGCTTATTCCTTCATCTAATAGGAAATATATACCCATTAACTAGGAAAAAACAATTTGTCCCTTCATCCATTTGTTCTGCTTGAGTTCCTGGAAATGCATTTAGCTTCTGAGATATTATTAGAGCAGGACATACGTACAGTAATTGTGAGGTGATAGATTATCAGGATAAAGAAGATGCAGCTTACTTCTTTCTGCAGCTTATGTGTTAAATACAGGTTATATTGCATTATCTGTCTACAGTAAGTTACATTTCAGGGGCCACCATGCTTTAACATGTTCTTTAGTCATACATGTAAAGATGTACATGGCATCTATTTACATGTTTGCCTTAGGAGATAATTTGTAAAATTGTGCAGAGCAAGTGAAAACAACAGGGTATATAATAGTGGATGACACAGTTGAGACATTTTACTCTATTTGTGTTGCTTTTCTCATCTTTGAGTAAATGGATGAGGTTGATTAGCTGCTGCTCATTATGACCTGGATGGTGGAGTGAGTTGAGCCTGGCAGAGCTGGCCTCATTTCCCTTCATGCTGCTGCAAATTAAATGGATTCCATCTAGCAGTGAAAGCTTAAAGCTTGGCCTTGGTCTTCATCTGATGAAATGGTACATCTGTTATGGGAAATAAGGTGTGTGGTGTGTGTGTGTGTGCACAATGGAGTGAGATGGAGAGACACTGAGAGAGAGAGGGAGAACGTGTGTAGATAAATAGATCAATACACCCTGCTTCACCATGGATCTACTGACAAGAGAGAGAAATTGAGAAATCATAAGATGATAGCACTGTAAATTCTTCATCTGCACTTCCCATTTTTCCACGTCTCTGCATTTTGAATAGAGCAGGACTGGCATGAAGCCCTAGATTATAGGATCAGCCCTGAAGACAGGACATTAATATAGTGATCCATTTCTGCACATTCAAGAGGAAGCAGGATCTCTTTGCTTCAAGATGAGGAGCCAAGCACCTCTCGGTTCCACAGGGCAGATGATATATGAAGAAGCTGCTCTGTTTATGGATGAAGAGTAAAAGAAGAGAGGGCCAGAGAGAGTAAAGGAGGGGAAGAAAGTGAAAGTAGTTCTACGGCCCTGTCGGAGCAAAGTGAGGTGTTTATTTTCAGCCACTACACAGGAGCCCATGAGGGGTATTTTTCACCCTACTGTATTCTGTGGGACACTGCTATGCTTTAAACTACCCACATCTTCAACACATAATGGGTACCGGGCATCACACCTCATGCAAATCCAATTCTGGACACTTATTTTGGTGGTGTGGTTTGCCTGTTTCACACTGTGCTGAATGGATTTTTCTGGGCCGCTGTTGCTTTTCTGAAGAAAAACAGCCACCGCACTGCTCTCAATAGACGTGAACTTTACATTACAGTAGAACACTTACATGAAGAGACAATGACCGACATTTATCAAGTGGAGTATAGAGTGTCACAGTGGAAGTGCTGATCTGGGATCACTGACAAGGTTCCTTTCACCACCTCATTCATAATAAAGAAGCCAAATACATTGCACGTCAGCACTCTCACAGCACTTTTTATGAAAATGCACCCATAAAGGCAAAAGCTTATTTAGCACTTCCAAATCAGTTCATCTTATAGTGAGATGGATATATTATTTCAACACAGTTTTGTAAAATCCAGGCACAACTCTGATCCCATATTGAGTGTTACTTGGTGTTAGCATTCACTTTAGGAGAAAATGTTAATTGTTTTTATGTCTTTGTCTCATCTCAAAGGTATTTTCAGACCTGTGGCTCATTTGCTTTGTTTCGAATCAGGGGCCAAATTTTGACAGTGTAGCATTTACCCCTTGGTTCGGTTGGGTTGCACACAGAATAAATTTCAAGTAAAGCAAACCAACAAAAGCCATGTGAGAACACTGACTTCACTCTTTGGCCAAAAAATGTCTAGGGGTGGCAAATTCAACAAGAAGAATCCTACTATGCTAAATGATAGCTAAATAATACAGAACAATGGCAGATTTAGCATATATTCATCATTTGGGACATACACCAAGCAAGAATATCCCTACAGAATGCTGGATTTGAATTCAAGATAACATCAGTGTCAATACATCTGGAAAACTGCTTTTTTTTTCTTTTTCTTTTTTTTTTTTTTTTNTTTTTTTTTTTTTTTTTGGAAAATTGCATTTTGACTGACATTATGTGACAAAGACTGACTGCCTTCAGATAGCTAAACATTGTGAATGGAGCACATATTACAACATGCTAACCTTCTATATGAAGACGTGTTAGGGAGGCTTGATACTTTACAACCTTTTCACAGCGTCCATTTGATTTGATATGAATAATCAAAGGTCTATTATAACAATGCACACCTAGCTCTAGATACACTCTCTCTGGCTCTAGATCAATCAGTAAATGAGTAGATAGCCTGGTAATTATATAATTAGTTCAGAACTAGCTCTAGTCATGTTCACACCACAAATGAACAGGTCCAGATTTCCTTTGGAACAGGACTGAGATTACCACCTGTAGTGTGTTTACATATGCTGGAATGAATCAAACACTCCAGGGTATGAAAAAAATAAAAAAAATGCTACAAACAACTTAAATATGAAAACCACCCAAACAAAATGAGAAATGGTTCTGAAAAAGTAGAAAAGAATGTATTGACTGACCAACATGCTAATATAGTCAAGACAAAAGAAAACAACCCACACATTTATGCTCTGTACAAAGGATACTCTGTCTTGTCTTTCACACATGTTGTGCAAAGTCAAAATTTGCAAACCCTTAATGGTTGGCCATTGAAAGCTACAGGCTGAGGAGATCCTGACTGAAGTCCATTAGCACTGAACCGAGAGAACACCCAGCATGACTTTCACCTGCTTGCTTTGAGACCTCCCAAACAGGCCCACATCTCCAAATACCCTGCTAAACATACACACACAAGCACACGCAAGCACATACACACAACACACACACACATAACCCTCAACTCTGACCTGACTAAGCATACAGGATGTGTTGTGCATTTATAAACATGAATTTCCATCTACAGAGAGTAAACAGATACACATGGATATGTATGCATGCACCACACAGGGTGTTGCTTTGCATGTTATGTTCAAATGCTGTCTTCTCAGTAATGGCATTCAAGTCATGGATGAAGTGTTTTTACCCAAACAAAGAGGAAATGAAAATAGATTTTGTCTGCAACTGGAGAGCTTTAGTTCCTTGAGTAATATTTGGTAGATTAATGAAAATTATGGCAGTGTCTCTATCCACAACTAGACTGCCATTGTTAATACAGACAGGGTGATGTCATGAGTGTGTGTGTGTGTGTGTGTGTGTGTGTGTGTGTGTGAGCGAGAAAGAGCAGAGAGACAGAGAGAGAGAGAGAGAGAAAGACAGAGTCAAGGGAAGAAAGAGAGAGGTTATGTGCAGCACGTTATGCATAACTGTAAAAGTGAAATCAAGCAGCAAGCCAAATGAGTGGTAGCAGTCTTCAGGGAGATCCAGTCATTTGCATGGCATTTAGCGGAGAGACAATATGACAGGTAGCGTCTCCACAACATGCAGTGAGACTACCGAACCTGCATAAAATCTGCTTATTAGCACCATTCAAACTTTTAGTTGTAGAATTTCAGATACTATTGGTCATGCGTCAAGCACCTTATTGCTGATAGAAAATTGTGGTGGTGCATCATTCGATCAAAATACAAAAACCAAATGTACCATAATTGTGCTGAATTGTAAATAATTAATTAAAAATCATCACAAATAAATGTCTAAGTATCTTCTGCAAAGCAAAGTAGTAGTTCAGGAATTCTCAAACCGGTGTGCATGTACCAGATGACTGGAAATTTCTGCAGGGATCAAAAATGCTTGAATATGGAAATTCTGTTATTGTGGCAAGTTATTCATAAATAGTCTTCTAAAGTTTAATTTTTATTCTCATTTAATTAAGAATTTTTCTTAATTAAAAATAGCCAACTTTTCCGTGTGCACATACTGTAGTTACTTCCATTCTACATCATGTTAGTAACATCTTTGGTCTAATACCGTGAAGTTTTCTTGTATTTCAGTACAACGCACATGCTCATATGAGGTTTTTCTTTGATATCTCTTAATGCTTTGTTGGTGTTTTGGTTTGATAGAGGTGATACTTTGTTCATAAAGAAATGATTGGAATTAACATTTTAGAATCAATTCAATAAATTGCACCGGTACAGTTACTGTGAGAAGCACACAAAACCGCTATGATGTGACTACATCTGATACCATAATTTTAGTCGAAGCTTTGTGAAATCTACACAACTCTATTCTGAGTATTAAATAATGAATAATTCACCTTACATGTGCTCACACATAACCGCTGCTCCCATGTTAATGACATTGTCGCTCCAGGATCCTCCCAATCCAATTCCCACTCCTGCCTATAAGTCTCATCAGGCTGATAGGAGTGATAAAGATGGAGTATCACTCAGCCCTCTCATCTCAAGTTCATCATCTCCAAAAGCTCTCAATAAATCCAAAGTCATGAACAGTGCAGAAATCCATTTTGTAAGTTATTCAATTAACTAATGAGAAACATTGCCTTGTTAATAACTGATTGAGGATCCTCATTAAAGCATAATCTAACAGTTACTTTACTCCCGCTCCACCCCTTCTCCTCAAACTGATCATTATATGACAAGCGGCACAATCATTATGGTAAAGCTTTCAAAGTGTCAAGAATCTTCATCAGAAGCAAGATCAAATCTGAGTGTTACAATTAATGTCATAGTGCACAGAGCAAAGAAGAATCCCATATGTGTTACCAACCTCAGTAACACACTGTTTCAAAGTGTGCTTAATGATGTATACCCCTTTTGTTTTGCATATTTATTTGATATTCATGAAGTGTCCAAGCATACTGACGTGTCGTGCATCTCCATGGTGATAAATTATTGAAAGGATTTTTCAGTGAGGCAGTTGAAAAGCAACTTCATTAATAATGAACAAGTCTGTGTACTCTTATAATTGTGTTATTTTCCCTGGAAAGTTGTATGCACCAGCTTTCAGTTGTGCTTTGCTGGGTGGCTTTGATATGTGGACTCAGGAGCATGTCCTTAAATGGGGCCATTGGGTACAACTTTCAGATTTGGTGAGGATTTATCAAGTTGGTCTTGTTGGTGTTTGGCACAGTGATAGGAACACAGTAACACACTTTGCTGGAACAGATTTGGTTTTGTTTGTCAATGCCACATTGGCCTCTTTTTGCCATCTATATGGATTTGCTTGTATTTCAGACAAAAAGATGAAATTTTCTGTCTTGGTGCGGGTTTGAAATCCTGGTCTTCTTCCCAATGAGATTACCCTCTTCGATCATACGCCGGCCATTGCCCTATTGTGAGTGTAAGTCCTAATGCTAAACCCTTGGAATAATTCTGTTGCTGTGTGACTTTGGGGCATGTTAGCCATCCTTTGCCAGGCTCCACCACATCACCATGAAACAAGAGAGCAAGAGAGAACAGGTATAGCTCCATCAGTCAGAGGTATATGCCTGTTTTGGACAGTGCTGGTGTGTGAGAGGATTGGAGAGGACATGTGTAACGTGCGTGAAAGGATGTCCTGTTGAGTGAGCGCCAACCCTCATCTGTGCCAAGCTCCCTCTGCCCTCCCATCCCCTTGCTTTTGTTTCTACCACTCCATTCCTCTCTTTTAATTCTTTCTCTCTTCCTCTATAATAACTCCTGTTTCTCCTGAGAAGAAGCACCTAAAACACACACTCTATGCCTAATGTCTTACTTAAATGTACNCACACACACACACACAATATCTCCCTGCTTTCCATCCTTTTCCCCCCTCTTTTCTCTCATCTTCACTCAATTGTACAGATGTCCAATGCTTTCTCACTGCTGTAGGGAGCAGACAGAGCATCTATCATCCTTGGGGAATTGTAAGGGAGGGTGGGAGTTGGGGTAGTTGAACCCCATGCTTTGCTCTGAAGCAGAACACTCATTCCACAGGGCTGGAAGGATGCCAGTCGACTGGGGATCAAGCCTTGGACCTTGGCCCGGCAGCAGCCTTCCACAGCTCCCTCCCTTCACCACCAGATCTGGGCCACTTCCATGTGGGCCAGCAGCAGCCTTTTTTGCTATTATCTAATCTGTTGTTTGTTCTTGTGACTGTGTTGTCGATGAGCAGAGGAGGATGTTGGGGAGGAAATTGAGGGGAAAAACATGCTGGTATCAGAGATACCAGCAGAGCCTCTGTGGCCTAAAGTTGATGTTTGCCAATCAGATTTCTGGGGATTGAATCAGTGGGATAAGACATACAGACCACTAAGCATTGTGAGGTTGTGCATGCTCTATGATTCTGTCAAATCCTGATTCTAAAAATATTTTAACATGGATTTTTTAGCCTGTCAAGGTTTCCTCTGTATTATGCCAAGCAAACAGGCTAGAAAGGCCTCCCAACCGCAAACGATGCTGAGACAGAGGAAAAACTGTGGGGTGAGTTTAGGCCAGCTAACAAGAGAATAAACTGTTTTGAAAGACTGTCCAAATTCTTTGCTGAAAATCCTAAATGTGGCAGACAGTACATTGTGAATAACAAAATTCTCACCTCATCGATATCTCAGCCAAGTCACAGGAGGTAAGAGAGATAGGCTGAGTTCATAATCAAAACAGATTCAATATTTCATCACTTTGCAGATACATTTTTGCCTGGCTTGGCCAATTTTGCTGAGTCAAAATTAAAGTATCCTGACTTTGAGGATAATGTTCAAAAGCAAGATTCTTTCAGTCAAAACATCGGTGGCCTTTAGGGGCCAGTGATGCTTTATGGAGATGTTTTGAAACTGCACCAGCTGCCTGAATTCAGGAACACTGGCAAAATTATTAA
Organism: Lucifuga dentata; assembly: GCA_014773175.1. Lineage (NCBI taxonomy): Eukaryota > Metazoa > Chordata > Actinopteri > Ophidiiformes > Bythitidae > Lucifuga > Lucifuga dentata. The sequence goes on along the minus strand of VXCM01000064.1, from coordinate 123,068 downwards.
CAAATAAATAATGCATCATAAAATGCTTTGTAGGATGCCATAACTGTCAACACATATCATATTCACATCCAACAACACCACAGTTACTGAATATTGTAAATCACAGAAAACAGCCATAAAAAAAACACACCATCTTCCCACTTAGCAACAACTGACTACATGCTATTCTATATGATATTGTCCACTACCTTGATACACTACAACGCTGATATACCACAGACTCTACATTCCGAAAGGTTAAGGGTTAACAAGTGAAACTGGCTGCTGTGTCTGTGTCTGTGTGGGTGAATATTGGAGAGTGTAATCGATACACACATAGTTATCATGGCCTTTTGGAACCATTCCAGCCTTAGGGTGAGTCAGAAAAGAGAAGTGTATGATGTAAAGGTGGGAAGAGGATGTGTGAGTGGTGGTGGTGGTGAGAAAGAGGGGGGCTGGGGGTGGATGCAACCCTGAAATGAGAGTGAAATAATGATCCTGGCATCCCTACAATTCAGGTCATGTACTCAGACTTTCTCTCTCTCTCTCTCTCTCTCTCTCGTGTGTGTGTGTGTGTGTGTGTGTGTGTGTGTGTGTGTGCGCTCATGCTCACATAGGCTCTGCAACTGCATTGAAAGTGCAGGGGGAAATGGCAATTCCCAGCTGTCAGCCTGACCTGCAGGTTAGCTGCTGTACTTCTGCCTGACCAGCTGTAAAATTAGGAGCAAACAAGGCACTCTTTAAAAACAAGGGCTAGCATCCAAAGCTATGTCTCTCTGGGGTGAATAATTCATATTAAAAACATCACTCACAAAAGCACTAAAAATATGCCCAAGGCTCTGAAGACCCAATGATGTGCCAAGCCGAGGAAGGCTTGTTTAAAATGCACACGTTGTGAAGGAGGAACACCGAGTCCTTTCACTAGAAGGTGTGTTAGTATAAGTAGATCAGGCAAGGGAAAAATGAGATCCTCCTACAGCTTAAACCAATCCTCCTGTTCTAGAAATAAGTGTGTGTAATGGATAATGGAGTTGAATTTCCTTATGCTGTACTTTTTATAATTTCAGATTGGATGTACCGTTGATATAGTCTTAACTAAAGTGGTTCACGGAGCTCGGAGTGACTCTGTTACTCAATGACTCGCGTTGGAATTAGCTGCTGCTTCTTTTTTGTTACAGCTGTGTTCCCTTTTAATCTCATTTTAAACAAATGCTGTGGGTTTTACTGTGAACCCAAGAAAGCAGCTCATACTTTCCTCATAACAGGAGTAAGAAGGAAAATGTTGATCTCACAACAATCCCTACAGCCTCACTGATATGTAGCGCTTGCAAATGGATGTTTCAGTCAGCAGTGAGTCTTTCAGAGAACAAATGCAGTAAGAGTAAGGAGCTTTGGTAATTCCAAACATGAATCATGCAGACAGAAAATACAATTTAACAATTCATTCCGGCTAAATAACATGAGTTACTTTTGTATTTTATAAATGTTATATCTAGCTATCAATGCCCCAGTGAAATAGGGCAATGGATTTTGTGTGCATCTAATCTCTGATCAGATGGCATTCTCATCCAGAGCTATTAATGTGCTGATCCACTAATTGGGAGAGCTTGCTCTCTTAATGCAATGGCCTTCTAAATGTGTCTGTCCCAGTAATTTAATAATGGCCATTTCATGCTACTCTGACTTTTTAAACAGCTTGCTCGGGGCAGCTACAGGGACTGGTTATTGATTGAGACACCTAGGCCAGCCGGGCTAGGCTGTGGGTGAGAGAGGCTGATCAGCCTGCTTCCCAGAGCCCAGATGCAACCACAGTTCCCCCATCCACAACACCCNCACCCTCCTCCACATGCTGCTCATAAACACACAAACACAGCTCAGACATACAAGGGAACAAGTGCATACTCATAAATTTTCACTGAGATCCAAACCACCAGGCTCTGGCAGCGGAGAATGGATGAGAGCCTTGACGAAAAATGTAGAAGGAAAATCTAGAGGAAAAAATGTCACCAGAGTCTGAAATAAAGATATGGGACCTCTGCAACCGCTCTCTCATTCTCATACCTCCAAGTGCAGCTCTGTGTATAGTCGCTGGGGCCTGGTGCCTGTGTCTGAGGAGTAATGAGGAGAGGGCCGAGGAGGAGAGATAAGAGAAAGAGTGATGGGGGTCAGGCTGCAGCATCGCTGGCAGCCCTCACGGACCTCACACACCACCTTCCTCCCCCTTCCTCCCCCTCTGACAGGCTGTCCAGGACACTGTTTGTTTGCACAAGGTGATAAATAATTTGGCTTGCGCTGACATGGATTAATGTAGCCCTTAGTCCCCTTTTCCTCCCTCTGTGTTCGGTTACAGAAATGTTTGGCCCCTCCAACTGGTTCTCTCTTATTGGCTAAAATGCATGAAATTCATATCAGTTTTCAAAGCCAGGGAGCAAGAAGTGACCCTGGTGGTACTAAGAGGCTATCATGGAACTTTAACATTCTTATATGCCCTGGGCATGTTCCTCAAGGCATTTACAAAGCTCTCAGTGTGCACCTTGCAATGTTTTCTACTTCAATTAAAGAGTGCTTGGAATGCTTAATTTAGATTGTTGATCATGTGATCAACATAAACAGTGCAGGCTGTAACTTACAATAAAAACCATGAATGCACTTTATGTCCATAATGCCAGGCTGTAGCTCTTGTTCATACAACACACAATGTCTCACAATGATAAATGCTAAATGTTGGCATTATAAGCCAACTTAAATATCTTGAAAAAACCAAACCAATTTGTTGAAAGTCCTGGCTTACTTTGATATGTTCTTCACCCTTTAAAATACTGATCTACTCATCTTATTGCACTGAACAAACTATCTCCACCACTCAGCAAATTGTCTTCTCTACACTTTTTGTACTCACCAGAGTGTTTCTTTTCAAACTCCATTATAAGAGGCTCTTTAAAATATCGAAAATGTTTCTTGTTTCAATAATTAAACAGTGTACGGCTAAAGGATCTCGTTATAACTCTTAATGTGCATGCCCTATGGCCTTTATCTTTGATCTTTCATGCTACTCACTGTTCTTTTGCATAATTTTTACTATAATGAGAAACACTTGAGCCGTGGTATCCTTCCTGCCGCCTTCTCAGTCTCCATCTTTTGCACATGAAACTTGTTTTACAAAGTAACAATGAGTTGGTGTGTGGTGCTACAGGCAACTTTGTTTTCTGCCATTCTTTGGTGGTAGAGTAGGGTATCGTGTGTGTGTGTGTGTGTGTGTGTGTGTGTGTGTGTGTGTGTGTGTGTGTGTGTGTGTGTGTTTGCTTAGGGCGTTCCAGCTCAGATGCTGCAGATCGTCCTCAGACCAGGACCCTGCCAGCATGGGTCACAGCTCCCCACACCATGACACACTCTTCACCATGGTGACGACTACCAGAGCCACGAAAAACAGTTCATGAAACCCATATCACACACACACACACACATACAAACATGGAGACATACACATGTAGACATCACTTACCCCACAAAGATAGCAGAGACAATCATTGACGCTCTGTGACATCATTATGTGGTGGTCCTTGGGCTACTGTGGCCACTGTGACATATAGTCCAAGGCCTACCCC
>VXCM01000064.1:56033-119294 GCA_014773175.1 Lucifuga dentata | reverse complement strand
CACACACACACACACACACACAAACAGAGAGAGAGAGCTCCCGTACAAACACCATTTTTAATTGAAAAACATTATAATGTCTCTTCGATAATTAGACATTTTGAAAATATCTTATTAATTTTATCTTCTGATTGTACTACTGTGTTATTATTGAATGAACAAGTCTTTCTTCACTAACATCAGCTGTTGTTTTACAGTATTAGCCACAGTGCCACATGACATCATTGTTAGTTTTCAGGATTAAGCACATTGTAATTAACATTTAAATACCTCCCCTGTCTTCACCTTTATTTCCCGAACCTCAGTCTCCATCTGTCTGTATCTTTCTGTCTTTTTTTCTCCCTCTAAATTGACTAAACTGGGTGTAGCACAGCTCTGAACAGCAGGCCCACACAGACCAAAGCGCTAGTGATGGTGGATTAGTCTGATGAATTATTCAAAGCCAAATTCCCCATTGAAATGTGTAAAAGGTCCCTTGCTCGGTTTAAAAACAGAGAATACAGTTGGTGCTGATAACAAAAGTTTAAACTTCAAATGAAAGAACCCCATAATTTACCTCATTTGCATTGCAAGTTATTCATTTTAATATTAGATATTTATTCTGACTTTGTGGTTAAAAATTTTAATCAGTTTAAGAGACAGTGATTTTGGGGGTTTTGTTGTTTTTGGCCGGTTTGAAAAGTAAAACAAAAAAGCAAAATGAAACAACAAAGTAAAAACCACAGGGTACTTTAAAAAGTTTTTTTTTTCACCTTTTTTCATGATTCTGACGTTGAAATCTCATTATAGTAAATGTGCAAGGCCTTGCTGTGTTTCATCATGTGATGTAATACTGAGCCAATATCTCTAAATAATTGTATATTTTAGACAACATTCTGCACAGCAAATTAGGCTGGAAATGCCTCATCCATTTATTGTCAGTGTGCTCGCATGAAACAGCACTGATGTGGAGCTGTGAAATGAGGAATATCAGACAGGTTTGACAGGCAGACTCAACATGTTACACAATTATGTTTGACAATTATCTAAAATGTCTGTAATCATACTTGTGTGGAATCTTGTTTATGGTACAAATAGTTAAATTAATGGATTTAGGATTTTAATCATGTATTCTTACTCTACCTACTGCCTGTTGTTAGCAAGTCCTGTATGAATACCCGTAGCCAAGTTTAAATAGTCGCTATTGAATGCTTTATATTGAAGAGGGAGAAAGTGCTGAGGGCTTTATCTCCCCATTATGAAGGGACAGAGCAGCACCTGCTAACACGCATCCCCACAGGACAACTAAATCCACAAGACAAACAGCATCACATAACTATGAAATAATCTGTACCCCCAAGAGGAGTGTGTGCGTGCATGTGTGTTTAAAGTGTGGGGTAGGTAGTGTACCTTGATAAGGGAGAAGAGATGGAGGGACGACTTCAAAGCAAAGAGGATGGGCAATGCTCTATATGTGTATCAATATAGAGTATATGGAGTTTCCCATTGAGTTTTTCTTAAATATCTGCCCATATACATCTCAGTCTCTTTTTGAAATACAACCCAAGAGAGAGGGAGCAAGAAAGAGAGAAATTTTAGTCATCTCTCTTGGGCAGGTACATAAAGGAAAACTAAACTTGTGCCAGTGCACTTGAGGTTACTTGGCTTTACCTTAGAGACTGGGGCACAATACATCTGTGTAATGTGCATAGACTGTACCTCTTCTAATGCCCTAAGAGTGGCAGACATGGCAAATCATTTGTTAGCATGGAAATATGTAAAGGGAGTAAATATGGATTTATGTTGAGGAGGGGCTGCACCATCAAAGCATCACTCTGATGCCAGTGGTGAAGTTCAATAAGCTGGAGAGATGAAAGCTAATGAAAGGCAAACACGAGAAGGGTGTTGTGTGTGTGTGTGTGTGTGTGTGTGTGTGTGTGTGTGTGTGTGTGTGTCTGTGGGAGTGTGGGGGAGGAGTGAGTGGGTGAGTGAGGGAGGAATACAGACGATGTGAGATGTTGTCTGGTGTGGTCCAATCAAGCCACAGGATATAACAGTAGTCAATAGGGAGAGATGAAAGTGATCTCGGTAAGGAGACTGTGTGGTCTCAGGGAGGACTCTGCATGAGCGAGGCTTCATGCATACATGCGAACAGGCATGTCTGTGTGTGTGTGTGTGTGTGTGTGTGTGTGTGTCTAAGTGTTAACAAACAAGTGGTTGCCGATGTGTTGTGATTGTGTCAAGCTGGCCTATGCGCCTCTATGCTGTAGCAGTGAATATGTAGCCTGGAACACATGGCTACAGCCCTCACTGTTGCATATTATAGATGCTTCCTGCAGAGTCCCATAGGTGCACTACACAATGTTCCTATCAAGCAGCCTTAGATCATACCTATCTACTGTACTGCAGTAACTGTATGGGGTACATGGCATTGTAATGTTTGCAAATCAGGCAGAAGTGAGGGAACACAATTAAAGAACACAGTCATATGAACAGTTTGATTAGCATATAGCCAGTACATCCCTGTCTTTATTGAAGTACCACGCTGCGTAATTGCACATCTTCTTCAGAGAATTTCATTCTGTGTATTAAACATGCAGCACAGTCAAACATATGAGTCTTGTGTGGGTGTCGATAAGGATAACCTTAGGATTTAAAGTAGTTTATTGTTTGGCAGATAGCTGTGGTGTTTTTGTGAGTGAATAATGCATGTATCTAAGTCCTGGCTGAGCTAATGGTACACAAACAGTCATTAGCTTTTTCTGGCCAGGTTTCAGGCTTTGGCCCATAAGCCCTGAAGTGTACATGTCATTGACTAGTCAAATCCAGCCTCCATTTCACTGCTGCAAGAATGCAAAACCACTCAGGAACACACCACACACAAACTATCACCACTGCACTTTTTCCTTCCTTCTGTCTCTGCTGAATGAATTCTAAAGCTCATATTTGGCAAGTCTTTACGTCTGCATTTCTCACACACAAATGAGGTAACTCTCCATACATCATCTCAACAATGCCTACACTATATTAAAAATGCTGATTGTGTAAAATGTGCTCTGGGCATAGAGGAGTGGGGTTAAGACAACACCTGTAGAGAAACAATGGTGGTTTGTTTGAAAAGAAAAATCTCTCATTGTAACAATTTCTTGATTCAAATTGTCCTGTCAGATGCATTCATGTTGCTTATTGTATGGTCGAAACTTGAGAGAGCTGCATGGCCATTTTTACTCTCCATTGATGGCCTATGAGATGAACTGGCATGGGATAAATAATTGCCTTTTGCTATTTTGAGTAAAAGGATAACCATGCCAGCCTGTTTAGTTTAGTTTGACTGAGAAGTGTGGGAAAAGCTGACCCCAAAATCACTTCATAATACATAATCTTTCCTGTAATATTATGGCTTGATGATGGTGGACACACTACACAACTGAATGAAGGCAAGGTGCAAAAATTACAAGATCTCTAACCTGTGAAAAGATGATTGAAAGTCTGAAGTCGATACTCACAAACCTCACATAAGAAGTGAAAACACGTGAGAAGTTCAAACACACAAGAAGTTACTATAATTTTGTCATTACAAACCCAACCAAGGAAGAGCTGATTGAATGTGATTTTTATTTATTTATTTATTTATTTATTTATTGTGCAGAAAAAAGAAGAGCTGGAAAATCAGAACAAGGAGGAGTTGTGTTGTTTTTTAATCACTTTTGCCTCTTTTACATGTTGTTCAACGTGTTAGGTACTTGTTGCAGATTTGCTCAAACTACATGAATATCTCAGATTTTTCACTGAATATTTCCTACATGCTTGAAAAGGCTGGGGTCTGTGATGACATCTCTCTGAACTGCTTGGACATGAATGTCAGAAATGAGCATAAGCAGCAGCCTCCACTTTTTCCAGGAAGGAAAAAGTGCAGTGGTGATAGTTTGTGTGGTGTGTTCCTGAGTGGTGTTGCGTTTTGCTGCAACCTGGGGTATTATTTGCCTTGTTGTGTATGGGCATTTGTGTACATTGTTGCCGTGAACATACTTTATCACTCTCCTCCAAAAACAGCATATATTTCTGTCATTGTAAGTACACCCGGTTCAAAAGAAGTGATACGAAAGAGTTCAAATCAGTTTGTTTCAAGTACGTTCAGTTAACAGCATGAAATTGACAGTTGAGTCCATGTGAGCCATAGCACTGCCGTCCCCTAATTGGGGAGATCGGATCATCTCTGCGTATTAATGTATAACTAATTACCTGACCAGAGATATTACTGCTGCAGTTTTGCAGGTAAGCTATGTTGCCAGGGTCATTGCCTCCGCACAAGTCTTTCCCTCCACTCATTACCACAGTAATGAAGTTATGCTTTCTCTTTTTTTCCCCTCTATCTCATGTCCTGCTGGTCTGGATCTTGGTCAGTGATCTGAAGCTCTGTGAAATGTCTCTGCTTGTAATGGCTTTTAGTTCTCATGCATGCTTCAAGTCTTTTTATTTTTGTGTGCACATTTTTTTAGACATTTGTAATCTTTCTCAATAAAATGAGACTTACAGAAGTTGCCATGCAGTCATATGCCTCAAATACAATCTTTGTATATGATTAACTCTAAGCTAGCTCACAATGTAAAACCGTGGATCATTGACAACAAGGCTCATCAAAGACAGCTACATAATTGACAAACAATGACAGGCCTATGACATCATTTACACAGCAGTAGCAGTTATTAGGCTAAATGTTCATGGCAACACAGATTGCCTATTAACAGAAGAATGGCATGCTTTATTGTTATTTTGCAGCATGTGAGCGTTTGTGAGTTTGTTGGCTCGGGGCCAGGGAACCCTGTTATTTGGGCTCTCTCTCTCTCTCTCTCTCTCTCTCTCTCTCTCTCTCTCTCTGTCAACCACTAGGCATTTGAGAACTGGGGTACTTTTACACATAGTTAAACCCTGAACAGTCCAAAACTCAGCCTGCAGGCACTTGGGCTCACAATATTGAAACAAGATAACAGCACTGCCATCTGCTGGTCACTTTGGGGAATGTCTGTTGTACACATGCAGAAAGAAGGTAGTGAGGGAGGATGGGTGATCTCAAATTTTTAAGTTATCAGTGCTGGCATCTGAAGAGATTGGTGTCAGGACCTGAAAACCTTCTGTCAGTCAACCAAAAACTTTGTTCATCAGATCAAGTGCTATTATCATTTGAATATCACAAGGCTCAAAAGGCTCTGAGCACAAAAGTGTACAGGATCTTCAGTTAAAAGGTTTTTCCAGACTATAAAAATTAAATTGTCAAAGAAATCATCAGTATTTCACAATTTCTCTTTGTGTGTGTGTGTGTGTGTGTGTGTGTGTTATGTTATGTTCCTTTCAATGTTTTTTTTTTTTCAATCTGTCTTGATATGTTCAGCATTTTGAGCACATTGTGGGTGTGCAAAGGATCACATCTGCTTAACTTCATGGTGAAAGACTAAGCAAGATTTTCCTTTTTTTTCTGTCATTGTTAAAAAACTTTCCTTCTTCTTCATTTCTAATACAAGAAAGCAGTGCAGCCAGAGGTACAAAAGCCCCAGGGCAGAGGCTAGATGTTCCCCTCAGCTGAATATGCAACTCGCCTCTGGTATTGTTAAAAATCACTGGACCAAGAACGAGTCTTTGCCCTCTTTACTCCCAACAAAAACAGCATCTTTGCCTCTTTGCTTTTCCTTAAGAGAGGCTAACCAAAAGGAAGGCGGTGACAGAGAGAGAGAGAGAGAGAGAGAGAGAGAGCAAGGAAGAGAGAAATGGGAAGAGATGAGAGAGGTGGGTACGGTGCAGCTTTTGGACCCTCATTTACCCTGTCAGCCCTCCTAGCAGGGGATAGTGTTCAGGATCTATTGATCACAACTCAGTGGAGCAGTAATCCTACAGACTTGATTGATTCCGACTTTTGCCTAGGCCTCACTGCTCTGCCCAATCCTCCCTCCATGCTTTCTCTGCCTCTCTACTTCTCCCAATCTCTTGTTCCCTCCTCTCAATCTCTCATAAAGCATTGATATGCATGACGGCCAAGGGGCCCCATGAAGGAGGGGTGGAGGGAGGGCCGGGGAGACGGGAGTCGGGGTATTAAGTGTGTGTACATTGCAACAGGAAATCGCTAGTGAGGTGNGGAGACGGGAGTCGGGGTATTAAGTGTGTGTACATTGCAACAGGAAATCGCTAGTGAGGTGACGGGTGCTTTGACACAAGACAGGGCCCCGAGGTGTCTATGAGCTCCCTGCCCCCGGTTGTGCTCGCCCTCTTTGTCTCGCCACACTTTGTGAAAAAAATTTTAAAAAAATCATGAGTCAACAACTTTACACTTTCTCTGTGTTGGATGGTCAGTGGGTGAGACATCCGTGTCATCACAATTTGTGGTGTGAAGGGGCTGGAAGATTTTCTCAGCAGTCATTCCTTCCACCTTCTCCTCTTTGTATATATGTTGCAGTAAGCAATGTGTTAGTGAAAGTGAGTTTTCATACTGTTCTGACTTATTTTCAGGGAATTTAATAGAAAAATGTCCTAACCAACCATTTCATGAATAAAAATGAAACAGTGATGCAAAAAAAAAATGTAAAAATGCACATACGTTGCACTCAATGTTTCTTATTTTTAATTTTCACCACTGTTTACAATATTTCAGCTTCGTAAACAGTTTATTAGTCTAAACTACCTGTGTTTCCTTATGCAGTTGATGATATCAATTTTTCCTTTCTACCTTCATGATATTTCTAGTTTTCATTCCAATGTTTAAGTTTTAAATCGAACCCCAAACAATCTGTCATAACAACCTATACTATATTTAATGTTGTAATTACTTGATTTGGAAATTAATTGTATTATCCACTGCATATATGAAAGGATGGGCTCTTTGCTATCAACTGGCATCAGGGCAAACAAAGGATCTGATCCATCTAAGCATATTATTATTATAAGTCTGCACAAAGCATTTTATATAGGGGAAAAAACAAATCTGACTATGTGTTTTATTTAGCTGGCTTCGGATCTCGATACCAATGTGTACCTATTTATCTGTGTTTGTGTAATGGTGGCCACGAGTCTCCCGTTATATGGCCCACAAGCATTACGAGGCCCCTCTGATGGTTTCTGGAACCACTTTTCAAAGAGTCTGACAGCTGCAGCGGGAGCTGGCTCAATCCTGCTCGTCTCCCTGGCAATGGCCTGTGCCAGGACTGAGGCTGGCTTGGCTAAGCTTTGCCACACAATACAGAGAGAGCAGCAGCAATCAGTGCACATCCTCACACCCCAAAATACACAGACACGCAGGCTAACGTGGAAAACAAGAAACAAGAATGCAATCTTGATCACACAGGTAGAAAAGATTCTAAAGACCATAAAAGAATAAAAGTGGTTAGTAAAAATTATTTCCCTACTACCAAAGCACTCAAGTGAACACACTGAACAAATCCATTTGACAGCAGGAGAACAGTTAATTCCATACAGCTCTGCAAGACTATGACATTACATGTTGACCTTGTCATAAGATGTTCCAAAAGTATGATTGAACCTGGGTTTAACTAATGTTCAGTGTAATTAAACTGTACAGTCAGAAGCTTTAAAGGCCTAGAATAAAACTTAAAATGGCTTAATCATTCCAAAGACATAATTCATATGCCTTGGTTGATGGTCCCATATGCTATGATGTTCAATTTTTGTGACACAGTTTCTGGATGTAATGACATTCAATTAAAAAGCCATATGCAGTGACTTTCTTGAATCATTAAGGTCTTTTTGACATCTGAGCGCCCGTTCCCTTACCCTTTAATCAGTGACATCCTCTTTTTTTTTAGTCAAGCGTTGCCACATTCACTTTCTCCTTTTCTGCTCAATGAAACAGATGAGTCATAGAGACAGATTTAGACAGATAAGAACTCTTAATTTTGCCTGTTGTTGTGTTTATGTTTACAGATAATGCTGTCATAGTTTATATCTGTAACTGCATATAAATCTATTCATGTCTAAAGAAGTGGATATTGCCAAGTTCAACTTTCCTTCTACAACTGGAACTCCAAATTGTTTTCACCCCTTACTCTCCAGCTGACAGACATCTCTCTCCACCACTTCAAACCCAAGTTGAGTTTGAGACCTGCTAAAAATGACAGTTCAGCTGAGTTTGAAAAAAATCCTCAAAATCTGCCTTGTTCTTTCCTCCTTCTCACTGCCTATAGACAGTACATTTCCCTGTATGATTTCCTCTGGGCAGCTCTGTTTTTCCCTGAATCCTACCTTCTTCTTTTGCTTTCTTTTACAGTCATTCAGTTTTTCTCTCCCCCTCTCCCAGCACCTCTAAGAGGTTCTGGTATTAGGGGAATTCCAGAGGGGGATTTTGCCTGCTTTAGACTGTCAGTATGGCCCTTAAAAATGTCTCTTGCCAAAGATGCTGGTGGACAGGAACAGTACACTGGCTTACACATGTTACCCAGCATACGAACAACTTAGTGACAGTAAGATACAGGTTCAGCAGCCCTGTTTCTGTTACTTCTTTATAATTACAGAATTAGACATAATTACAGTTGGAGATTATTGATAAATTTCTTTAGGCTTTAACGGCAAATTATCTATTCTTCGTATTTTTCAAGTTTGCCAAGTCAGATCAGCCACGAGTCATTTACTTTATCTGCTCATACTTTTCCTAGTGAAAACACTTAAATGAAAATGACACATCATTCATTTGTTAAAGTTAAAGCAATAATCACTGACAATTACGTGAAAGTAAATGACTATTTTGCTGCTCTCTATGGCTAATTGATGCAGCACAATAGTGATTATATCTATACCCAGTTCATAATAGCTTATATTTATTTACTGTACTAAACACTCAGTGTTAACTGTGCTCTCCAACAATAGAAAGAGATTTTATTTCATATATGGCATCAGTAAGAATAGTCGGTTGAGGATAACAGAAAACCCAGATAGAATGAATGATTAATAGCCGATATGATGCGATACGATACGATAATACTTTATTGTCTGATTCCCTCAGAAAACTGTCTTGTGTCCATGTGTTTCTGAAGGAACACACACTGTAGAGTGGGTGTACTATATGTAAATCATCAGTATTTTCAGTTTTAATGTTTGATGCAACCAGGAGACAAGAAAAAGTCAGTACGTTTACATGTTTTACTTTCTTTTGCCTGTAATTTGTAATTAGGTTTTATAATAATTAATATAATAATAAATAATAAAAAACATAACAATAATTTAAATATTGTAATTAAGGCAGAAATGTGAGAAACCTGTATTCATGGACAGAATTAATAGGATTCTGCTGTTGCCCCAACGTACATGACTCATTGCGTAATCAGGGTATGAGGTGAGGAAATCCATTCAGAAGTGGCTTATTCCAGTTACACAGTTTACATGCCTTTTACAGTCACATAATATATGTCTTTTACCCTAAGTAAGCATACTCAGATTTATAACAATTTCCATCTAATTATGGTGTTTAAAAAAATCAATTTATCTATTTAATCCAAGTATAACCAAAGTTGCAACATGCACATAAATGCACTGAGTTCATGCAGGTTTGGACAAACACTGAAGCTGCAATAGATCTATTCTCTACCAATTAATTTGAACTAATATCTATACAGAGTGAGATATTTGAAGTATTATCTACTTATGTAGCAATTAAAAAAAAAAAATCTTAACTTCTACATATCTTCTTATTTTATTGTTATTTTACTAACAAACTCAAAACCAAACCAAAGGATTTAAACTATGTGCGATAAAATGACCATTTATCAAAACACCAATTAAAAGACTTTGCAGTTCATTCTACACTACATTTATTTGATATACACTATGAGTTATGTTAGTTAAATCATTCAACTATTCATCTTCTTCTCAATTAAAGTTAGCATTTAGGCATTTATCCAAAGTGGTTAACATTGAGAAATTACTCTCCAATCAATGGCCGTGGCTCTGGATTCCTCCGGATTGTTACAAATTGACAATTTGGGAGGAAACCAAGCTGCAGTGAATAATAGATGCTTTTGTTTTCAACCTTCCTAGATCTGTTTTTCCACAACTAATAAAGACACAACAAGGAGAGTTTAGTTTTACCTTAGTGCCAAGTTTTTTCACCAAAAGCAGAGCTAGATATAAGATCAAACTTTTCCAAATCCAGCAGGAAGAACAGTGGAAACATTCCTCTTTTGTGTTGCATTTTCCCTTAGATTCTGAAATAAGTGAAGATATACAGTACATTATCTTTACCAATAAAAATCATGCTGCTATGGACTGCCACTGCTTATTATTCAGCTGCTTGTCAGTGTACAAAAATGTAACTTATGTGTTATGTGAATTATGTGATTGTTGCAAGGAAATTACGTGATCATTGCAGATTATTAAAAAATTGAAAATAGCCAAACATATCCTGTGTGCACACTATGCACTTCCATTCTGCATCAGTGTCAATATGTTTTTCTTCATACTGTAAAAATAGCACACTGCAAAATTTGCTTAGATATGATAGTGGTTCAAAAAGAACCACTATCATATACTCTACAACCAATGTAATAGAGTTCAGATTGTATTTACATCAATTGTAGGTCTAAGAATAGTCATGATAACATATTTTGTCATTTTATTACTGTCCATTTGGTGTTTTCACAATCAATCTTAAAAACCTCCACTCAGTTTAAACATTATTCACAACACAAAAACAGGCAAAAAAGAGATCCACAGTCCCTACTGTCAGGTATATAAGAAGCATTCTTGTTAGATTATTAACAACAGATTATTAATGTATGTGCAAATGAATACATGCAGTGGAAGCCAATCACAAAGGGTAGTGTGGTGATAGTATAACCCTCGGGTTGATAGTTGATAGCGATAGTTGACTGCTGGTAGGCAGTCTCTGCTAAATGTGCTAATGAGGTCATTGAATTTTCAACAAACTCAAAATAGCACTTCAATACTGCTCCAATATAAGTTGCCTTCTCCGTTTCCATTACAAAACACTCCACAGATGGATTAGCAACAGTTTCACAGTTAATAACAACTGGGTGTGGAAGATGCAGGTTGGCCATCATAACAATGACTTCCACAGATGTAGGTTCTGTTAAGTGCTGATTTATTGGACTTTGGCATCTGCTCTGTTTGCATGGGGTTAATCTCAACCAGTTAAAGAAGAGAACTCAACTCCCCCTTGGCCTGAAAAACAAGGTTTGTTATGCAAATGTCATTCCCCTTAGCTCCCACAAATTCAAAACAGCTCCTCTCTTCAGTAAGGTAATTGTTTCTGTTGCTGAAGCATGTAAAAATATAAAAAAAGAAAGCTAATAAATGAGGGTGGGATGAGTCTTGCTGGTGTAGTAATTTTTTAAAGGATACAGAAGGAAAAAAGAAATAGAGATTCCTCAGTTCAGTAGTCTCACTCTTTTTTGAACAAGCAGAGCATTGTGCTTTTTTTAATGCCTTCTCAGTGGACTTAATACTTGTTATTTTCTCCCTCTCCTTTTCTCTCTCACTCTCTCCTTCCACCTCATATTCCCAGTGCACTGTCTGTGCACTTGCATCTGTAATCACAACATTACCTCATTGGGAGCTGCCTTTGTAGCTTGTGTGTGAAGGTGCATGTGTAGGTGCACATGCACGTCTGTGTGTGCATGTGTGTGTGTGTGTGTGTGCGCACATTCTGGGGTTCTGCTCGGGGATGTGAGTGGGCTTAGCTGCACATTGGGTTTCAATGGGAGCCCACACCATTGCTCTGCCAGTGCTTATCTCCTCCCATGCAGGAGAGCGGTGGCATCAAGCCGGTGGCTTATTAGAGAGGCAGGGAACGTATCCCAAATACCCCACCACACACACACACACACACACACACACATGCAAGCAGTGGTGCATAGACCTATGTTTCTTTCTGGGCCTGTGGCAGGGCCCATGAGGAGAAAGTATGTCTAGGCACACTGACTGTTTATCGCTTTTTCTTTTGTGTTGATGATGCAAAAATAAATTGCGATTTGGAGAATGAACAGCAGCAGGAGAAGAAGCCCCGCCGTTTTATGTGTGTGATGGAGGCACTCTGTTCTGCTTTAGGGATGCACTTACAGTGATCAAGCAGAGAGAAAGAGAGCGAGAGTAAGCTAGATAGAGTAATAAGAAATACATTGTTTTTATATTGTTTTCTCTGACAGACAAGATGGCATTAGCTGTGATTTTCCCGTTATTGCTGCTGCTGCTGTGGGGCGAGGTGAAGTATTATTTGGGAAGTAAATGAGTGGAATCTGGACATGACAGTTGTTACTCTATTCTGCTGTTGGTAATGCCTTCATTACAGAGCTGTATCTCAGCCATTATGCCTTGGCAGAAGAATAGTAATCACAGAATGAAGGCCAGGAGGTCCTTTCAAAAGCAACGTCAAAGGCCTTGAACACAAACATCTACCATTTACCTGCAATCAAACACAATCTTACTTCATCTATTTCTGCTTCACCTCTCTCCACTTACCAGGGTAATTTCCGGAGCCTTTTTAACCAAAACAGTACAGTAGCTACAGGAGATGAATTTATTTCATCACTAAACATTGGCTTGGAGCCACTTTTTATGTAAGATTGGTCTGTGCCAGCATGTTTGCTTGAAACATGTGTACCTTAGATTTGAGCTCTGGTTAATATGTTGCATTTTGTGTGTCTATGTGTGCAAGTGTGGGAGGATAATATTATGCATTTGCATGCAGCGCCTCAGTGTGGGAGAATGTCATTGATTTATAACCATGATGAAAGGTCAGTTCACCTTATTAAACAACACATAGGTATACTGCTGCATGCTATTGGATAACCATTAGAAGCCAATCTGTCCATTCCCACTGTGACTGGTGAAGGCATTAAGGTCTCAGCTAAAAAACGGCATATAAATCAGGTTTAAATTAGTTTGTTTGGGGAAACATACACTAGCATTACCTTGTAAATGTCTGGATTTTGACTGAAATGAAGCTCACCCAACATTCTAATATTTTTAATCTGACTCTTGTCATGTGTTCATCCTCTATATGGAATTTTTTTTTTTCCTAGAACAGATTTAATAGCCTGTAATCTTAATCGCTTCATACAAGCACAGCAGTGAGTTTTTAAATTCTCATTTTAAATGAGACTTTAAGTATTTTAATGAGACATTCAAACATATCTGGATGTCACTTTAAGTCCACTCATTAACTCTTTTATGTTAAGACAGACAGTGAAAAGGGAACTTAAGGAGACTCCAAGAGTGGCTGTCACTGAGACATTCTGCATATGTGCAAACAAATGTATGTTTTTCGATGCCCACCATCATTCACTCTGTATCTACCAATCCATGCCTCAATTTCTCTTCCTTCCACTCTCTTTGTGGCCTCTTCAGTTATGTTGTGTTGTGTGTACATTTTGTACAAGATACAGACATTCTGCTTGTCCTTGTTGCAGGAGCATGTGATTTCAATTCTCTGTGGCTCACTTCTGATATGGCTGTCACATGTGAGAGTTGATGATAGTGTTGTGTACATGTGGGCAGGACTGTGTGAGTGAACCGATACAGCACGTGTGTACAGTGTCTACAGGATGTGTGTGGGTGTATTATTCTGTTTCTTTGCAGTCTGTATTTTACAGTTAAACATGCATATATGTTTGTATTTGCATATGTGTGCATGATGATGGTGGTGGAAATGTGTCTAAACGTAACTGTGTGTGGCATGCATGTATACATGCTTGGCCCCTCTCAGTCTATATGTTTAAACTGGTTTTACTCCCACCTGTTCTGTCACAGCTCTTGCTGGCATGAGGTAAACAAGCAGAGCAGAAAACAGATGCAGGGAAGCTATAGCCTGCAGATAGCAAACAAGACAGACAGACAGACCGACAGAACAGACCAATATGAACAAAAACCATCTGGGCCTGCAGTTGCTTCCCTTCAGCCTTCAGATAGTTTCAGAACGTTGCTTGTGCCAGTCGCTGCTGGGGTGTGGCCTGGACTGAGCGGTGCCATAGAGTGGATGATGAAATGAGGGATTGGGACCCCAGCCTGGAGCTGCTCTGGAAGGGGAGCAGAAGAAGAGGCATCAGCAGGCCCTGGAGGAGATCCAACAGGCGCTCTCATCCTCTCAACTGTTGCAAAAGGATTGTTGGTTACGGGATAATCCACCAGCGTGGACGCTCCAGATAGCTGCCTTCACATGTGAGGAAGGAAGAGAAAAGAATAGTGTACCCCACCATCACAATGGGAGTCTTAGGCAGCAATGGTACAGTTGCTTAAAGAAAAGGCTGAACTTTGCCAAATTCTGTAAACAACTAAAGCGCAAGACCTGGTTTTGAATATGTTGTATGTGGGTGATGGTATTTGAGACTGACTGGCTCATGCAGCCTATGAAGCTATCATTTCATGCAGATCACCTTTAACTTATATTTCCTTCAAAGAACTGTAACATAAAAGCATATATTCCTTTTTTAGTCAGGCTATAAGCATACCTTTCTAACAGCTTTGCTCTGAAAAGAAACCTCAAAGTTTATAGTGTCATGCTGACATGTAAAGAGGATAGGTATACGGTACTTCTGTTCCCATATAGTAAACATTGGTGGATTAGCCATAGCACTTTTTAATCCAAGGCCTTTCATTCTTAAATCATATAACCTGTTTTTGTGAAAACATGTTTTAAATGCTGCGTTGAGAACACCACTAAATTATATTTTTATATTAACATTGAATCAAATGACTCCATGTAATGTTAAAGGGTATCACTGATCTTGCAAATGCTGAATAGCAGATCTAGTCTGCAGCTCTGTGACTATTGCAGCAGAGTAAAAGGGATTCTGCTGAAAAGAAATGTGGATGTCAAGAATAAAGTTGTACATTTTTGAGAACATTTTGTGCACTAGAGCACAGATGCTTTTCAGCTTTTGTTGGTGCAAGGCTGAAATGACATCTTCATCAGAGTCATACTCACCAGTGTATGGAGGCTCATTCTTATGGGAGACCTAATTAATAGCAGGTGTGTCTAATTATCCCAGCAGGTACACTGTTTATGGGAAGGGCCACTGACCAAACAGATACAATGCATATTCATACACAATTACATTGCAAATAAAATTATACACAGTATATATACAGACAGGTAATCCAATTGCCAAATAGCAATACTTACTGTAAACAGAGTTGGATAAACTCTTGCAAAAAATTAGCTAAATTTAGAAATTCATTTAGACTGTATAGTTCTGAAGTACATAAAGTGCAGCGTAATTTCACCATATCCTCCCCTGGATGAAGGATTTTCTCAATCCCACAAAACTGTGGAGTTGATGAAGTACCATTGTTTCCTTTGACATAATGATGTGCAATAAAATTCTTCATTCTATTATCTACTTTACAGGCCCTTAGCTCAGCCAGCACAGATCAACACAAAGGTACATGTAACCCTATTGACCAATTGGATTTTCTCTCCTTTTTTTTTTTTTTTTTTTTTGGTGTCATTACTTGGATGTGTACATTTTTTGGTAGTTAAGAAGTTCATACAATGTCCACAGTGTCTGCAAGAATAAAATCCAGGGATGAACTCAGTCAAAATATGTAAATAGTAGATTTGCATGTACTGGACTAAGACCAGGGTTAGGGTCAGGGTTAGATCTCTGAAATTCCTCGATGCTTAAAGCTAAATTAAGGAGGCTTATCACTTTTTACAGTGTTCCAATGTTTTTCTCTTCTTGTTGCTCTTTTTTGCAAATTGCTGCAATGATATCAGTAGCAGAGAAACCTCCGTTTCTAAAGTGTTTCACAAACTCACCAGATTTCAAAATGAGATTCGTGGTCAATACTAGTTTCTTCTCATTGATATACTGAAATGTTGGAAACAAAGTTACTGTACAGCGCTGGCCAAAAGCATTGCACCCCCTGTATTTTTGTGTAAACTTTTCTTTCTGAGTTAAAATACCACTCCAAACAGCAATTTTTTTAAGTGTGTTAAGTGTGTTTTAAGTGTGTTACAACTGAAAAAAAAGCCAATAGTTCTTAATAGTGTTAAGTATGAAGACACTTTGGACATATTGTTAAGATTTGAAGAAGAATACCAATATTATTAGCAGAGATCAAACAGTAAGTTAAAACACCTTCTTTAAGTAGGGTCAGAGAAAATGGTTTTCACGTGTTTTCACTGACTTGTAGAAATATTGTAGTCATATTACTACTCTGAAATCCAAATTTAAGTCTAGAGAATAGTTGAATATTCTGAACAAATACTAAACTACTTATAAAACACCAATAAATGAATCTTATTGTGTTTTGAGTGGTACTTTGGTAAAGTTTACACAAAAATACAAGGAGGTGCAATACTTTTGGCCAGTGCTGTAGGTGATTTCTGTCTGCTTCTCATTCATATATTGTCTTTGGCTTATGTTTAGGTTTCATCATGTGTTTTCTATTCCTTGGCCATTGAGTTTGCTTGATGACATTTCTGTTCAAGGGCACTACTAGATGACGTTTTCCACCTTGTAGGCAGCAGATGGGAAAGATCCAGGGTGGCACCACGCCTGTTTCCACAGGGTCATCCCAATCATTAGATCACCACCATCAGGTGACTGCTGATGGGAAATTTCCAGAAATGACTCAAGGAATACAGCAATGAGCCAAGAAGCTGCAGCATGTGCAGGTTCACTAACCAAATGACCTGTGATTTGAAACTGACATGAGATGGACTAAAGCACAGTATAGATATATGTATGAATGAATGAACAATCTAAATTAAAGTCAAAGTGCAACAGTATTGTCTGAAATATTGCAATGACTGGACAAAAGACATACATGCTATTATAATTTCCATTCTAGTCTTTATGTATGTGACTTAAATCAAGGAATGAGATGCTTTCTTCCCAGGTCAGGTTGCAGATAACAGTAAAATAGTTCAGGCAGCATGTTGAAAACAGCTTTCATGAACTGATGGCTTAGTAACTGTTGACTATGGCACATTATATTGCTTTCATATGTCATTTACGGCTCAGTTGCACATGTTTCCACAAAATATGTATGTCCTAAATAGATATGCCAATTACCCTAATGGAAAGCAGGAAGGCGTGACTGCTTCAATTAGCAGGCCTGTCCCTGTTTCATTTTTCCTGCAACACCTCACAGACTTTGGTGATGAAACACAATGTATTTATGGAGGGTATATGTTGCCCATTCTGGAACTGGAAATTGAATGTTCTTTTTGCCTCAAACTGATCTGACACTACAACAGGATGATGTTTCCAACAATGCACCCACTCCAGAGGCATCAAATTGCAACACAGGCTGTTTGAAAATGCTTGGTTCTTCTGTGCATTTCCCACATGTTGGTGTTGATGTAATTGGAAACAAACACCTTGTGAATGAAACACAATAACTGCTCCAGCTCTGCACTGCTTCAGTAAAACTGGTCACAGTCTGATGACTCTGTATTACTGCTGAAACTCAAAGTTTCTGTTTTGTGTTTGTGTGAATGTGTACATGAAAGATACAAGATATACTGTATGTTCATAAAAATGGACTTGCAGAGATAAAGTTTTCTTATATGTATTGTCTTTTGATTGGCAACCCAAATTAACACCACACTGGAGAGCATGGCTACAAAAAAAGATGTAACAATTTATGGGGATTATTTATTTGTCTTACATTTTCAGCAGCAGTTTTCTCATGTGCCTAATGTTGGTCCAGAAATATTTGTCTTCTCTCCAACAAGCCCCAGTTGACTCTCTCTCCCTTTCTCTGTTTCAGCCTCTCTCTCTCGTTCTCCTTGTCCTTGTACCTAATTTGCAGGCTTGTTAGGAGGGAGGCTTCTGCACTTCAAACTATTTCACTTAGGGCAACCAAACATACCTCCTTTTTTTCTTTTCTTTCTTTTTTCACTCTGGATACATAGCAATTACAGACAGGAAGGGACAGTTGTTTTGTTTTTTTTTTCATATTATGAGCTGTGCTAAACTGAAATCATCTGGTCTGGTGCTCTTTGCTCTATTTTAGGGGCTTTGTTTTTGTCAAAAAAAACTAGATTTGGCTGCTTGCCCATTTCCATCCTCCTCTTTCTGTGAGTTGACGGACTATTATGACTGTCAGTCATTTTTGAGCATAAAGGGGCTCATTTGAAAAGGCTCAATGCAAATCTCATATCGTACATGAAACAGTCTTGATTTATTTTCCCCAAGCTTTTCTTCCTAAGTCTTCAAACAGCCTCCCTACGCACCCCCCTCATCACGCACACACCCCCTCCTGGCTGGAATCGTGGCTTTCAACATCCAGTTAAAGGAATGGGGAAGTGCTCTGTGGACGGTTGCCATGGTCCTCCAGCACCTAACCCCCACTCCCCACCCCACACCCCTTTCCTTTTCCTCCAGTCCATATCTGCCCACAGCAGGTNCCCCCACTCCCCACCCCACACCCCTTTCCTTTTCCTCCAGTCCATATCTGCCCACAGCAGGTTCCTAGAGCTGCCCAAAGATAGCAGTGATATTGAAAAAGGAAAAGTATTGCAAACTTCATTTATACTCTTCTCACATAGCTGCCATTCGTCTTATTTCAAGTAAAGCCCGGATAACACACATTATTATTAGCATCTGGTGTGTCTGTGTTTGCAGATGTCTGGAAGATCTAAAAATGGTATAGTCATCCTAAAATCTATTATTCTACAAACACTCAGCCTGAATAAACAGATGCATTCTTGTGTGTGTCTGTCTCGCTGTTAGCATAGTCCAGTTCTTCACCTTTACTTATAATCCTTTCCCTCTCCTTGCAAATAATACACCCATGGGTGACTGTGCTGGCTTGATGACATATGCTAACACACTGTCTGAAACTGCCTTCACAAGGAAGTTGGGTTGCTTTGCATCCTCCAGGATGGCAACAGAGGACACATGCTGTATCAGTGCCAGAAAAGGCAATGGAAACCACCAATGAGGCAGCTGTGACCTTGCAAACAGAAGCTCAGAGTCTGTGCCAAAACCTCACCCTCCTTCCCTATGGAGAAGTCCAAAGCGCCAGTAAAACCAGGTGCCCCTCCAGAAGTGTTTGTGGAGGCCAGGATGGAGCTGTGAGCTGCCGTCTTGGGGCTGTTTTACATTAGAATGGAGAGTACAGGAAAAAAAAAAACAAAATCAACCGATTTCCTGGTTGCTGGTTCAGCGCTTGTCAGATTCACCATAGATGTCTGTTAAACTCAACTATACTTCTAATAAAATACTTAACTGAAATAACAAAATGTGTATACTATAATTTCTCAAGTTAATTTCTCTCCTTTTTTTTCCTTCATGTTAAACTGCTGTTAATGAAACTCAACACTTCCTGCAGATTTTTCACAATAATATCCTCCCAGCAGTTTAGGGGGCAAAACCTATGCCTTCTTTACTGTGAAACATTTGAGTTTCAAGAAGTATTTAGTGTCAAGAACTTAATATCAATTTAATATCAAGAGAAAATGGCAATTAAAATTATGTTGGATTGACTATAACAAACCCAACTTTATTTAGAGTACAAGCTTTGCAGAATGATTTAGCTATTTGATTATGATATGCAAAGTCAAAAGCATTAATTCATATTTGTTCAGCAATTTTAAAGCTGTACATCATCCATCCATCCACTTTTGAGTCACATATCCTGGTCATGTTTGTGGATTTATTGCATTAAACTATTTAAATAAACACATCATGCCAAAACATATAATCAATGACTTTATCAATGACTTTCTGTACTTTCTGACAAACCACTCAGACGTTGCCTTAAAGCCAATTCTTCTGTGACAGAATGATGCTCATTTGGAGATTATATCCCACAGCTTCAGCCTTGAGATCTCCATAATCACCAAACCTCCCACAGTGAAAAGATTATCAAAGAACGCATGTAGCAAGCCATCTCTCACCATAGAGTCCTCGAGGCTAAGAGGGGAAACATGCATACATCAAGTGAAACATTGCTGAACATAATTAGCTACCTTATCCCAGTGGTCACTGGCACCTTAAAATCAATAGCAACATTAGTAAAATAACAGTGAACACAGAGTACTAGTGTTTGATCGCATGCTTATGGAAAAATAGGTCTGTAACACAAAGTTGTGATATTGTTTATCTGATTTTAGCATCTTCTCTTGCATTATTGTTATTTGGAGATATTGCTGAATATATGGACCCATGCTTTCTCTATTTGAGCAGATTTTCTGCAGACAGGAAGGCAAACTAGGTGCAATCTGGTGCAAGCTGCAAATGTGGTTTAAGAGGTAAATCTGTAGACTCCCACCTAATAAAACTTGGTTTCAGAAACATTTATGCAAGCGTAGAGTTCATAAGTACGGAGTGTTTATCTCATGATTTATGCAGCACTGTAGGTTTCAAGATTTTTCTAACTTTTCTAGCTTGTCAGCATTGCTCCCCTTGCATAATGTTGCAATTAGGCTTGGTTAAATGCTATGCGAGGGAATGTGAAAGAGTAACTGAAGAGAAATGTAAAGGTTGATAAACACACTAAGTGATCTTGAGGTCTTTGTGCTCTGTTTTCAATTTCCTTTTCCACATTCTCCCACATGAAATGGAATAACCTTCACTGCTTATATAACCTTCTGCATTTGATTACCATATTAAAGTTCTTAACAGCATGAAGCTAATTTGTGAGCTATGGATGTCTTTGGAGAAGGTCACAGTAATGAAGTGTACACCAATAAAATGATTCCAGCTTCTCTTATTAAACATTTGCTAATTGTTTTTATTTTCGTGATGAGAAATTTTAATCGGAAAAGGATAGTCTGGTCTGTGAGGTTACCTGTGACTGTCTTATTTTCCGATGGAACATTCTACCGCTCTTTCCACCGCTGGTGTTTCTAATTATCTCCTCTGACACAAGATACTCTGGCAATTTCACCTTGTTATGTTTAAGAGATGGTTGGATGGTAGAGCCATGTTTTCTGGGCTAGTTCTCTGCTAATCGTCTGGCTAAAAGACTGAACGGGAGACGCCTATGAGAGGGCAATGTAGGAAACTCACCACAAAATGTCTCTTTTTAGTTGGACTTTGTTCATACAGAATGTCCATATGAGTGCTGTCAGCAGAGATTAGTTCAACAGGAATCATTACAGTAACACCCCACTTTCCAACAATACTGGACATTGGAAAAAAAAAAAACAAACAAAAAAAAAAAAAAAAAAAACTTTGCAACAAAGTAGAAGTAGTGTTGCAAATGTTTATATTGTGAGAAAACTATGGCTAATACTGTAGCCAATATCTCTCTGTGTTTTCTTGGCATTAGGACTATCTGTATCCAATAACAGCACGCTTTTGCCATAAAACTGTTACATCAGCTCACACATTCTTCTGTGTCTGTGTCCGTTCATTTAAAGTCCTTATTTCTCTTCTTTATTACAAAACTGACTAATCCTCTTTATCCTCTTTGCATATGCATAAAACACTGTCTGCACACTGATGGCATTATTTTGTTAGATTTCACAATAAATGCATCAATGCATATTATGACATGAGCTGATATAAAAAAGCTTGAAAGAAAAACATGTTAAATGCACATTGAAGACAAGACATGATGCAATCACGCGTCAGTGATTTTTAACAAGAGGCAGGAAATGTGGACTAATTACTAAGTCCCCACTTACTGTTGTGGTAACAGCAAAAGAAACAAAAGACTGCTAAGATCATTTCCTACAAAAACCTACATAATAAAGCGACAGACGGTGTCAGAAAGTAGCACGAGGGTAGAGCGTGAGCAGGGGAGTTAGCAGAGACAAGAAAGAGGATGTTCCTAAAGAGAGAGTTCTTTTCAAACTAAAAAACATCTTCAAAAGGAAACCCCACAATGTTTTGGTGATGCCACCTGCACACAGAGGGCAGGCTGCCACTGTTTCAATGGGCGCTGCATGCACACCCCAGCAGGCTTCCAGATAGCAGGCTAAAGAGCTTATTTCCCAAATCTCTTTATCCTTTCTAGAACTGTGAGACGTTGACAGAAAGTCAGTTAACTCTAGCCAGTGGCAGCTGCATGGGTTTTGCATAATTAATTATTTATACGGAGCCAGACATAGTAATTACCATCCAGATGAATATGATATTCTAATCAGGCAGGCTTTAATTTTAATTGCCCTCCAGCATCTAACTGTCAGTACTGGCCTGGCTTGATAAAGTGGAGAGTCTCTAAACACCATTAGACATCTGCTCTGAGAGCATTGCCTCCACTACCCATCAGCCCCACCATCCGCCATAAAAATCAATACAGAACTGGTGTGTGTGTGTATGTGTGTGAGTGTGATCTTGCTCATTTTTCTATAGAAAGCCATTTTTCGTCAGTGACAAAACCAGAGCAGAGCTTGAAGCTATGAAGCCCCCATCCTGATGATTGATGAGACCTCTAGGATTTTGTGTTCCTTTTTTTCCTTTTTTGAGAATTTGGAGTCTCATCTCAATATCCTGTTTGGAGGGGCTTATCATGCTTCTTTTTGTCCTCTTCCAAATAGACTGTTTTCTGACAGGTGCACCAGAATGACTGATGTATTTGTTCCCAAGCAAATCATTCCTGGTAGAATGATCTGCGGTGGAGACAGTAACATTCTGCTTTATTCTGATAAGTACGAATATTAGTGTTAATGTTTAATTTCACTATATGGGAACAAATTTGATATTTTTCTTCATTGAGGAGGCATGTGTGTAATCAGACAAAGACCTGTGATGACTGGCATTTCTGGCTACTCGTTTCCCAGATTTGGGAATTCTAATGTGTAGTGACACCCAGCTCTAAGAGAACCCTTGACAGATCCCAGTGCAGAAGGCTCCATAATCCAAACAGCTGTTTCAATGGCAAGGTTTATTTTCTGTACCATTTCCAGCCACAGTTTCAACAGAAAAATGCTATCACACATTTTACACAGGTCTTATCGTTAGAGTACGGCCCAGCTGTAGGGATTGAATTTCATACTCTAATTGGTGATGCTTAGAGTACATGATGAAATAAGAATGTAACATGGGCTATCTTAACATATGCCTCTCTCTTTAATAGTGGAAGTATATTGTCAATCTTTAAAAACAAGTGTCTTAACTCAGTATATGATTATCTGTGTTATGCCAGGTGGCTTTTTAATGCATCTACAGTAATCAGTGAAAGTAAACAAAGCATTGGCAGGCAGAGATATAGGGTATATGAACATCTGATTGGGGAATTTGCACCACTTTGAGTTTTCATGTGCAGTGGGCCCTATATACTGCACACTATGCCAATGCTGCACCTGCAGTGTTACACAGAGACGGACTGTGTGGAACTAACACTTAAACTTCCTTGACACAATCTGGAAAGGTGAGAAAACATATGGAATCCACAGTTATTATGGCTCTGCACCTCAAGTGAAAAGATGGATGGCTTCACTGATGTGCCTGACAGACTGATAAACTCAATGGCCTCAGCCAGTTTGGTACATTTCTCAAAGTACTAAATGAAAACGAGAGAAGTTAACTGATATTACATGTGATGCCCTATTTTATACCCCTCAACTCTTATTGTGTATAATCTTTTTAAGCTGTGTGTTGTTTTTAGCTTACAAGTTACTGTGTGAGAGAGAGAAAATGAAATAATTGACAACACTTGCAAGAACATTTCAGTCCTTCAAAAACCCTTGATTCCCACCTAAACCTCCCATTGTTTCTCATCATCATTGTGCATTCACACAGTGGTGCAACATTCCTTTATGCAGCTTGGCTGAAGGTTTTTTTGATCTCCACATACTGCGACTGAGGTGAGGAGAAATCAAGTCCTCAGATGTCTATGGCTCCTCATGCCCAAAGTTTGAATTTCATTAGAGACCCTGTCTGCTCCCTCAGCTACCAGGAACAAAGCATGAAATGGACTCAATGGTAATCCTGCCTGTGAGGCGCAGGTGTCAAAGGTCACCCGTCGCCAGCAGATGAATCCTGTGGTTGGGGTGGCAGAGGCTATGATGGAGAGGAGGAGGAGAAGACAGAAGAGCTGTTTTTCCCAGGTTATCCAGGGAGAATCTAATGAGGAGGATTGGAAGAGAGAGAAACCATTCTGCTGGCTGAGTGGAGGCAAGAGGCAAGCTTTGGGAAAACTTCAATACATAAAGCAGCAGAAAGGAGGATGAAGTAGAGAGGGAGAAAACTCTAATGTCTAACATGAAAAGAAAGGGAGAGTGAGACATAAGGTACAATCAGAGGTTTCAGTCTATGGTGTTGCGTGAGAGCCACTTAGTGCCTGAGGACAAGCCCAAGGCTAATAAAGCTGAAAGTTGGTCGACGCTCTGACCTTGCTTTGGAAAGCAAAGCCCTAATAAGGACACAGTCTAAAGCGAGAAAAACTTGGCTGTTTCTCTCCAGAGCAAACACTCTCTTAGTCATCATTTCATATGCTGTCCTTTCATTATAACACAGAGAGGAAGAACCTATAGGCACCCTAATGAAGGGGACCATTGGATAGGATACATTAAAGAGAGGGATTAGACAGTGGCTGACATAGAAACTAGCTTTGAACATGTTCACAGTGGATGATTAGTAAGAGACTGTGAAATTTCTAACTCAATTATACCAGGCTTTCATATTAATAGGATTTTAGAATGTGAGAGCTACAGCAATTTTAGTTTCATCTGTAAAACATTGCTTTACAGCATGTAATACTAGTTATATAGCAAAAGAAAATCTTAAACGCATGATGTTTAAGTGGTATCATGACTTCATTTAATTCACTGTGGCAGTGTCTTCTTTAGTTAGAAAAATTGCTCTAAGTAGATACCATTTTACACAGTGAAATCACTGCTAATGCACTTTAAATTGTGCAAGTTTTTTTTTTTTTCTGTGAATAGATTTATGCAGTAGAGCAGATATAGGTTCAACATGTGGAGTTAAAAAGGGAGTATATATATATATATATATATATATATATACACACACANGTTCAACATGTGGAGTTAAAAAGGGAGTATATATATATATATATATATATATATATACACACACACACACACACACACACATATATATATTACATGACAAGTAATTCTAAACTTTTGACTGTAGTGTATATAGTGTATGTAACATCTTTCAATTCCAATTTGATTTTATATTTGTGATGTGATTTCCTCAAGTTCCCTTTAGCTTGATCCTTTTCAGTCATCAGTGTGCAGAAAAGCTTTTCTCCATGCTGTACTGGTACATGCCAGCCTGGAGCTGGCTGCACTAAGAAAGTTTGACAAGTAGTCAATGTGAATCCTCCCAGGGTGTGTGTTTTTTCCAGTCAGACTCCAGTCAGTCAGAGCACTTCTTGGCCCCCTGGAGATAAAAAGAACTTCCAGCATGCTTTAATACTGTAGATAATTTGGCCCATGATGTTTTTATAACGAGGCAAGGGATTAGGGTTTCGTTCAAGCTTTCCTTCATGAATTTGAGATTAACAACAGGTTCTGTCTGCACAGCCAATTTGAAGGAGAGATTTTGAACATATCAGCCTTTCAACAGGTACATCTGAGGGTATCTTAGGGTCCAATAGTGAGGTGTTATTGGAGGGAAAACTGAAAGAGAGAGAGTATCAGTCAAGCAAGTGACCGCTAGGCTGTTCATGCAAGTGAATCCAATTGTATAACCATTACATGCGTGTCAGAGTTTGTTTCTCCAAGACCTTTAACACAGCCTATTGAACATGCCAGAGCAAATCCCTGTGAATTGGCCCAGTGCTCCAACATTAATCTGAGGCAGGGTGACTATCCACAGTTTAAATTGAGCCCTCAGAGACTGTTCATCCAGAGAGAGAGAGTGTTGGTAGAGAGCTGGAGGGACTGGGAAGGTAGCACGCCCCAGTCCAACTGCTTGTGCTGCTGGAGATGAGAAAAGGGTTATCAGCTGCCTGGCTACACTGTAGGGAAGTGCTGCATTCTGATGCTAAGAGGAGCAGCAGTAGCAGAGCCCTAAATACAAACCCAGGTAGGCATCAAAGCCCATTCTGGAGTCAATATAAGCGGAATGCCAATAGAAAATGGCTCAGAGATGCATGGCACTGATGCACTCATATATGCCAAAAAATATCTATTGTCTTGCTGTTGCTAGTGTAGAGATAGTTTATCACTCTGTAGTTATTTCTGTTGGATTCACACTAAATTCATTTTCAGCTGTGTTGTTCTCTGTTCTCTCCCTTTTGTTTAGATTGACCTAACATGTTAGAAACATCAACATTTCATTAACTGTACCTCATAGTTAAAACATAACTAATTTCCTCCCAGTAGTTAACATTATTGTTTCAACCTCAGTAACTTTCTTTATTTGCTGCTGTTGCTTTCAGGGGAACCAGTGATTGCTAATCGTCTTCATTTGCATATGAAGATAAGTCTAATATGGTTGGTGGCTAATCCCTCCCTCTAAGTGCTGGATAACAGACCATTTTTAGCTTTTAATCCATTAATGAAATTTGTTTGCTCATTGACTTGAATCATCACCATAATTATAGGGATGAATTTATCATTTTAAGCTATTTAAAATGATGGGTATTGTACATGGCATTTGCATATATGAATTAATGACAGTGATGTGTCATTAATTGATATGATTTTTCACAGACATTACAGAGCAAACCACATACTCCTGGGTGCCTTAATGAGACATGAAGAGTAAAGGTGAAAAGTTTAATAAAATAAAAGTGAACTATTTTCAAACAACTGCTACACTCGTGTAATATCACAAATTTTCAGAAGTTACATATTGTACCTTTAGTGATTTTTTTTTTTTTTTTTTTTTTTGTCATGCAAATGGGAGAGCTGTCTTATAATTTATGTATACTGTGACCCATTACTCTAATATGAATGCATCTCAAACACTCACAGGGGAGAAGTGAAGGTGCATGAGTCTAACCATTTAAAATTACAGTGCCTAGACCTTCATCTGACATCCTTAAATGCATGCAGTTTCACTGGTCAGCACTTTGAAATCATTAACCATTGTTTAGTGTCTAATGCACATATTAATTATGCATGCTGGTTAAGATGCACGCATCCTCCACAAGTATAGCTTTTTAAATCTCTTAGAACATATTTTTAGCTGCTATCATTGATTGCTTACAGCTTTTCCACTACAACTACAATTTGCAGATGCAACATTTTGGAAGCTTGTGTATTCATTTGTTACATTGCACTGTCCCCTGTGTCTTTATTTAGACAAAGAAAGTGCTCGCTTGGTGATTCAGAGAAGGATCTTTTGCCCCATGTTGTCAGTGGTTGATGCTGGAAGTTTGCGAAGGATGCTGCCCAGTAGCTGTGGATCACAAACACAGAAGTAGTCATTGCACACAAACCACTGTCAGTTCTCATCATTCCCAAAGACCCTGAGGGCTGGAGTGTGCATGTGAGTGAGGTGCTTACTTTGTGTTCCTCAGTCCTGATAGCCACCCTTGAGGCACCTTTCATCCAGAGATGTGCTCTCTGCTATTTTCAGCCCCTCTATATGTGAGCGCTGGAACCATCAAGAAGCACTAGATTGGAAAACCTGAGAGTGGCATCAAATAAATCTAAGGTTCCACAAGCATTTCCCCCCACCTATTACAGAGCTCCAACTGACCAGCCAACACAGCATCTAGTTAATAAATAGTTTCCACTGTGATGACTCCTGGGAAACAGGCAGAAAAACAAAACATCTCATCCTGTTCTGCCATCCGCATTTAGATTTTTACATCAAAACCGCAGGGAGAAGAAAATACAGTTTATGCTACATACCTGATGAGAGCAAAATATATTTGGCAATTCAAGGCACTGCTTTGTTTGAGTATATTTTTGTGCCAAACTAAAGGCTATTATTTTCACATCGGTTCAGTAACCCAGGCCATGTTTACTAAAGCCACTAGCTGTTTATGCACCCACCAGGACTATGATTTTGTTTCTTCCATTCTTTCCTTGCATCATTCACCCACTGGGACAATAATCCTGCTGAATGATTAACATTCTGAGCCCCTCCGCATGAATGGAATGAGTTCAAAATCCTTGAACCTGAAATTCAAAGCTATCAGGTGTTACTAATGTGTTTCCAATTTCCTCCCATCCTCTTAATGCAGCCCGCTGAAAACAGCATCAATATTACAGCAAGCAGCTCTTTTTGCCACAATGCTGCCTGTAAGCGTACAAGACAGCTTTCACATCTGATTATGACCCCTCATAAGCAACAACTGCTGCATCTCTAACTCCTGCTCCTAAACATCGCTTAGGGCTACAGAGGCGTTCATATGGCCCCAATCTCTCCATGTCAGAGTGGCAGGAGGGTAATCGCTGGTGACAGAACTGCCCGTCTGAGTAGTTTTCTTGGTTGTGTGTGTGTCTGTATTTGTGTGTGTTATATCCTGACGGTCTGAGTGGCTACTGTGGCAGATGTGGATAGTTCTCCATCTCCAAAATAGGCCTCAGGTCTATTGCCTCTCCTTTCCCCCCTCCTCCCTCTCCTCCTCTCCTCCCTCTCTCCTCTCTTCCCTGTGTGGTCCCCTGCCATTCACCTGAGAGTGCAGGGAGTAGGAGGACTGGTGATGAGCTTCTTGTCCCTAGGCTGCCTGCAGGGATTCTTGGATAGTGTGACGGTGTCACGCAAACCATCCAGGCTTCTGGGAGAATCATTCCACTGACATGCAGACAAAGTGGTAGCCAGGCCCTTTGTTACACGTGGGTGTGTGTTCAGGATGTGTGCATGCATGCCTGTGTGCGCATCTCTGTGCATGTTTGTAATCTTATACATGAAACATGATTGACAGCAATAGATTGTTATGCCAGGCCAGTTTCTTTTTTTTTTTCAAATTTGCAGGGGAGATTTTAATAATTACCTTTTATTTAAGTGCACAATTTGTCCTTATTATTCTTTCAAACTTGAGGTTTTTGCAGTGACATTGCTTAATAACTGAATAAAGACCCTATCTGTTTTTACTTTCTCTTTTTACTCGCTCTACTACTCAATATAAATATAGCTGGAAAGTAACCAATAATCATGGACCTGCTAATAAAATCAAGGGAGACTGCTTCAAAAATGTTCCTTTACACATTTTCTTCTGTCAGTATTTTTTCCATTAGAACCATATCCAGACTGGAATCAACCTATCTCACTGTCCTTACAGCCATGTAAATATCAGCACCATACATGTTTGTACTACCAATACTGTAACTAAAGGGATACAGTGTAGATTTCACTCGCTGCCTGCAGAATTTCTCCTCATCTGCATGACAATAGCAGGATACAATGAGAAAATTTATGACCATGTCCGGCCACATACAGAGAGAGAGAGAGAGAGAGAGAGAGAGAGGGTACTCAAGACAGAAAAACAGATGGATAGAACGACATATGGTGAAGTAATAGAGAGGGACAGTGTGTATGTCTATGGGGGGATGGGATGTTTTTCATTATTTTGCTGCTTAGTTTATTCTTGGTTTGTATGACAACTGCCATAAGCTTAGGTGAAATCCAAATTTCAAACACTGATACCAAGCTACCACGTAGCCTTGGGCTAACACTAAAATCTCCTCCTCATACTGTCAACCTCATAAATAGTTAACGTTCAAAACACTGAGACAGTCCTACAAACTTTCTCCCCATTTTCATATGCTGCTTGTCATACTCCTGTCATACTCCTCAGACATATGAATGTAATATTAATCCTCCCACTACCCCTCCTCTGCCTTCTCTAANTCTCTCTCTCTCTCTCTCTCTGCTGCCATGACTCCTATATTTTCCTCCTTGGCCCAATTCCAACTAAGCTGTCAGCCTAAGGTCTCATCTTAGCCCTGTACGTTGACGTCAAGCCGGAGCAGAGCATTTGTGCGTGGCATCTGCCAAACGGCAATGGCCTGTCAGGCTCCTCTCTCTGTCTGTCAATGAGTAATTGGCACACATATGAGCAGACACATGCAGGTGGCTGTCTCAGCTCTGTGGTACCTCCCCCTCCCACCTCAGGACCCCCATGGGGCCCGTTTAAGCAGTGGTCCTGTGGCGGCAGCCTGCTTGTGGATATATTATGGGCAATATCCTGCTCTCCTTCACAAACTTTAAGTGGCAGAATAAAACATAATTGGCCGTCTGGACTTGAGGTGTAATGACATGCATTCATTCCCAGGATTGAAAAGTTTTCCTTCTGCATGGAAAATTATGGTGCAATATTTTGTGTTTGTTTATTTAACAGATGGCATTTGTTCTTTGGTCTTACTAACACTGTACCTCCTGCAGTATGCCAGACTTAAAATGCAGCAGCATATGTGGTACAGCAGGGGTGTTAGTCACGGTGCAATAGCCAAATCCCAAACAGGTTGTAAATGCAGGTCTGCCTTTCTAGTCCCTCTGTCTACATCCCTACTGCCCTGCTAAAACCGAGGTTTTCAGTGTTCCGAGATTTGCTGGGGGCTGCTTTGTGGGCTGCTTACCTGTCAAACAAAACACAAAGTTAGTCACTGTGAGGCATGGATTTTCAAATGAAGTGTCCAGGAGGGTTAGACACCCTTTGGGATAAAGCTTTTCCTTGGCTCTTGACTAGTCACCACGCAAACTTTGTTGATATCACTCAAACAGCATTAAACAAGAAAAAAACTTGCTTTACCACTGGTGGAGCAAAAATTGTAAAGTTTGGCCTGGAGGTTGTGTCAACAGAAAGTTAGTAGCATGTTACTATTGATATCAAAGGGTCCGAATGGTCAACATTTTAGAACATCTTATACTCCGTTTGTCAGGCTTAGCTGTTAAAATTGTTTTATAATATGCATGACCATTTTTAAAGTTCACAAATGTTGAGTCAAAGTAAGCTGGATGCATTGATTTTGGGTACACATACTATACAAGAGTTTGTTCTATCTAACTAGCTAAACTTCTAACAAGCAGCTAAAGCTTATTGATTTGCTTCAACTTTACCCTATTGTATCTATAAACATCTTCCATTGGATAACTTGAGATTCACGATATGCAACCCATGTCCAAATTGCTGCGTTTTATGGATTACTGTACATGCAGACCTGCTCTTGTAAAAGAGGGCAGAAACGATGATACTATTCAACTCCAGTGCTGTGTGAGGAGAAAATCTCTCATTAGTATGTAAACAGGAGTGTAGTAGGTCAAAACAACGAGACCCGATGGACTACTCAGAATAATGTGGCCTCGAGTCTTTCCACTGACAGACATTCAGAGCCCAGGAGCTGTGAAAGCCAGACCACCAGCCTCCCTGCTGACTCTAGCCAGCAATCAACAACATTGTGAGGCCACTGAGAGGTCAATACATGATCCAGACACTTATCAACTGCTTCCCAGTAGCCTCCAGACTGTTAACATCTCCTTAAGTAAATTGTGTGTGCAAGTGTTCTTCCACCCTGACACTCCACTGACCTTGGTAGGCATCACTGATTTCCCTTCTTCCCCTTTCTTCAGATCATGCTGTCTCTCTTACCATTCCGCTCTTCCTCTCACTCCATCTTTCCTCACCATCAGAAGTTGGCTGATTGTGCTTGCTAGTCACATTACAGCAAAATTCCCATATTGTTTTCATGTAATTCATGGACAGTTACTTAGCTATTCCTAACTTTCTTCCTTTCCCTTCTCTCTTTCTCCTCTATCTTTTCTCTTCATATTTCTGATCTGTTAATCTTTGTCCATTCTGCCTAGAAATGAGTAGAAAAGGTGGTGTTGGCTGTCTTTTTTTACCCTATATAACACTGTAAATGTGCTCCTACTGTGAATGCTTCCTGATGTGGAACACACTGGTGGATGAGAGGTATAGCGGCAGCACCCCCACCTCCATCACCACCAGTGCTATTTCCATCTACTTTGACAAGGTAGATGGCTTTTGTAGTGGTGTATGGTATGGCGCACCATAGTGGAACTAAAAGACTATATCAAGTGGCCTGGTCCAAATCTCCCTAGGGGTCAATGCTACAGAGAAGAGAGATTATAGATTCACAATTCCCATCTTTCAGAGGGCCCCACTGTGACATTCCCACATGCACAAACCATTCTCAAATACATTTTCCACAATGCAAAACAGGACCAGGACCATGAGATTTTGTGATGAGGAGAAACGATACAATAAGGTGTGAGGCACGCTCCTTACTGTAACATACCATATTGTCTATATATATGAAAATGTTGTACACATGAGAAGAATGGGAAGAGGAATTTTACATTATAGGTGGAAAAATCCCATCATCCACCAGTGTGCTATAAGTCTGTGACTGTCTTGCATTCAAAATTGATGCCAGTCTGTTTTTATTTAGCTTTCTGTAGATCTGCAGGTTCTGTTGCCATGGTGCCTTTAAATATTTCATGGGTCTCCAACTTTTACGTGCAAGCCAGTGATCCCGAGATATCGATTCCTTTCACCAATCAAAACACCATGTCGTTGCCCTCAGATGTCGAGGCCCTGGCTCCTGATATGCTCCCCTCGTTTTTCTGCTTGATTAATCAATAAATGCCCCTGCAATTTTGCCCAATTAGTTTCACACTCTTCCCATCGATTAAATAGGGAGGAAAAACATATTCCATTTTGATGCACATCAGAGAGAACTCAGACAACTCATCAGGTGGTATTGATCACAGCCAGTCGCCCTTACTGAGCTGCGTGCCAATGACCTCCATCATTAGGCCCCACGGATGCTGGCTTATGCACTCCAGACAAGGGCTGCTGTCATACCCNACCCCAGGCCACACACACACACACACCTTCATCATCTCCTTTCCTTTGATCTTTCTTTTCCTGTCCCCCTTCACTCCCTAGTTTCATCATCTGGGTGCATTTCTCCATCTTTTCTCCCCAATCCTCTCCTTCTTCCTTCATTCTCTTCTTCTTTCTATCCTTCCCCTCTTGTGTCTCCACCCCCCCACTCCCCATTTAAATTTCTCATACCTTCCCCTGAAGCAATCAGATCATGGCAACCCCCTGCTGGTGTTAATGGAGGTGAGAATCAGCTCTAGGTGTCAGGATGCATCTCATCTCTCAGGTGCTTGCCTGCCAGTAATGAGGATGGGCACTGTCAAAACCCTACCTCCTGCTGTGCCACACACACACGAGGGTATAATGAACAGTGCATATAAATAAAGGAATAAGAACAAATATCTAAACTCTTGCCATGGCCGAACACCTGTTATGGTATGAGCTCACCATCTCTGTATAGTACTTGTATTTTCAGATCAAACAAATGTAGTCAGATGTCCAGTGGCATTTATTAATTAATATTAAGGACTGTGTGCAACAACAGTCATCAGTGTTAAGTGTTGTTCAAGGAGTCGACTCAGAAATCAAGACACTTTCCACTCCACACTTTGTGCATATTAAATTACAACACCTATAGACAGTCCCAACAATTCTGGAGGATTTTCTGATTGTAATATTCCTATAAGCATTGCTCGTTTTTCAGTTGTGGTCTGTAATTACGAGTAGCAGCACCTCTCTGTCTAAATAAATGTCTTTACCATGTGGAAAAGCATAGCTGGGAGCAGCGGTGGTCAATACAGACAGACAGATCAATATGTAAATAGTCCTATCATTATTCAGCTAATGCATGTTGGTTTAATATGCAAGAGAAAAAGCAAAGGGGCATAAAAAATAATGTAACACTAGGTGTGTATTTGTTCTGCTTACTACAGTTTTGTTGTACACGCATGAGAAATTAATCACAAGAAGCATTTAAAGTGTTCCACTAATAAGTTGTTATATTTGTTTATTCCTCTGATGTAAATTGTACATAATAGATAAATCAGATAAATCACAGTGTGTGTTGGTATATTTCTCGCATAACATCAAAAGCCTCCTCCAGTGCTCAAGTGCAGCTCACACAGTTGGTAAAGGTTTTCTTTTTTTTTTTTCTTTCATGGATCCTGACCTATTGCTGTAAAAATCATACTGAGCTCTGAGCTTGTTGATGTGTGAAAACTTTCAACAAAAAGCTTCTTGAGACCTCTTTAGTTTGCATTGCTACTACCTTTTGATGGGAACTGCATAAATTATGCATGGGCTGAGCATTAGGGCTGAATTTAAACCCCAATGTTATACACCAGCGCCTCAAGATATCTGAACACACAATCAATAATTCTCCATCAGCCAGGGAGGCTTCCGAGAGGCCCACACAGTCTTCTTTGAAGCCGCCTGACAAGTTAAACCTGGTCCAGTTTCTTCTCTACTAATGGCCACCCTCTTAGGAGAATATAAAGTGTTGTGTTGTAAAGTCTTCTTATTTTTATGTGCCCCAATTGTATGATATGCAGGGTATTACGGGGATCAGTTTTAGACTGTTTTAGTGTTAGCATGTATGGTTGTGAAGACAAGGGAAAAAGGGGGAATCCTTCTCTTTGAACACAGCATCAGCTCAGCAGCATAAGAAACAAGATCCATTTTAGTTCAGCACAGCTTTTAAAAAAAGACAGTCAGTGTTGGTAGAAATTCCCTTTAAATACTTGAATGTTTCAATCATGATGTTATTTATTCATACCCACCCCTCAACAGCCTCAACTATCTCTCTTGTCTTTTTTTGGAATTGCAGCTTTTGGTGATATTCACAGAAAGGAGCTGGATTCAGAGATTTAGAACATTTGTGCTAATGAAGCAAGCCTCCTCTTTTTAATTCCTTGAACAAGCCATCGATCAATTAGAAACACAGCAATGTTTGCATCCCTCTGTGTCTCATTTAGACCTCGCTTTGATTGATACACTGATTCTACCTACAACAAAAAGCCATTCCCACGAGGAGGGAGGCAAGATTTCCAGCACAACCCTAGAAACATGAAAAGACTTTCTCTTCTTTTTTTCTGGTTTTATTCCTTCTCTATGTCTGTCGATCTCTCTATTCTTTTTTTCTCTAGACCTAAGGTAGTTGTCACATCTGCAGGGGTTCCTCATATGCTGCAACTCGTTGGCAATCTACTTCAACTTTTCAGCATACACAGACACACACATTCAAGTTAAACATTTCAATTAATTTCAGACAAAACAGTCTACTTTATAGGAAGACATGTTCCGCACAGCTTATCAAGGTTTATCTGGGACATGTGGACAAAAATCAATACATTAATCCAAAAGGCTGCAAGGCCAATATGAGGGTCCAAAAACAAAACTAAAGGTAATACAAAAGACACAATTTAGAGGAATTCTGAGATTGAAACACCCAGGCTTCATCAAACCAAATCTAAACTTGCTATCCATCAAATGGGAGTTTAAGTGAAGACCCCATCTAAGACAAAAAGTTTCATGGATTGTCTGGCTGTTGTTAAAGCAGGACCCATGTTTTGATTTTCTGAAATGTAGCAAGTAAGGAAGTGGAATCAGCTTTACCGCCCTCCTTCAGGCGCGCCAAAGCACTTTGATCCAGATACCACCTTACCACCTTTGGTTTAGCACTGTAGGCTGCTCTGTGTGTGGCTAACTCTTGCTCATAAAACAAGCATCACATCTCTATATACCCTCAATTATGGTACTTTATTGAGAGCAAAAATTATGATTGAATCACAGGCTGGTTGATGTGGCAGATTTGGATGGTTGGTCAATTTGGCAGTAGGCTTGTTGAGAACAGTCAGGGATGGAGTCTGGATTCTTTGGCTTTCCTGGTGGTCTCTACACTGATGAGGCAGAGACCCCCAAGAGAGCGATCTGGAACGAAAGAGAGAGAGGGTGGATATGGGATGGAGGAGGGGCTGCAAAAAGCAAAGCATGAATGGGAGTAGATCCTGTCAGTATACTTAATATAGAGTTTGTAATTGGAGTCTGGTGTGTCATGATCAAGAGTGGTCTTCTTCTTGAGTGTAAGTTATTGCTATAACTCATGTGTATTATCTGTTTATGTACGCTCCCATGGTGTTCAAGGCTTCACGCCAGCACCTGATGCATATGGATGCAGCCATGCAGACAAAGATTGGTTAATACTGGGATCCAGATCCAAGTAGCATAGCAACTCAAGCATAGTTACTAGAAATGATAAAACATGGAATAAAATGGTATGACCATTGAATGTTATAATGAAAAAGTTAAGAAAATAATAAATTAATCATTCAAATTTGCCAACTCTGCAAACACTGGCTCCTGCTCATTCTTAAAACCACAGTCAGAATGAAGACAAGCATAGTTTTATCCTTCAGGTTCANACACACACACACACACACACACACAAAACCACCACCACCACCAAACAGCCCATGTTATGTTGTTTTTAATGGTCAAAGCAATGGTATGAATAGTAATGACTACTGGGAAATTACTTCATATTAAAAACAAGGATTGTGGCAGAGCAGAAAATAAAGCAATGGTCACACGCTGTGGCTGATTGAATGCAGAAAACACTGTGTGTGTGTGTGTGTGTGTGTGTGTGTGTGTGTGTGGAGAGAGCTGGAAGATTGACATAACCTTTAATAATCCACAGCTTTGAGTTTTTTGAGCTACAAATAATAAATTATTAAGCATCAATTACAATTTGTCTGCATATTTGAATGTTGCACATGATACCCCTTGTTAAATTTCAGTTTTATTGGGCTTGTATGTAGCTTTGTGCGAGTGACCGCCTCAAATCCTAAAGGCCCCTCTGCATGTAAAAGAAACCACATATACTTCTGCAATGGTTACATCAGCAGTTTTGGAGATAAATTTATGAGTAAGTGGAGAGATTAGATATCACACTGCATCTAACAAGACCTTTGTTTGATTGAGTTTGGCAAATTTCAACTTGAACAAATTCATTTTCACCTTCGTCACCCAGAACAAGAGCGCACTTCTCTCACCCTCTTAGCCTCCATCACTGTTACATTGCATATGAAATGAATAACTTACAGGCAATGCCAACACATACATATGACTCACATGCAGGTTGCATTTTGCTTCAGTCCCCCAGACAAGGGCTTCACTTATCAGAGCTGAGTGCACTGAACATTACTGTGCAAGACTTGTTTTATTAGTTTGAAATACAGCCACCAAGGATAATTCCAGTCAGCTTGGAAGCAATGAGCCTGTCATAACTGTGAAGCAAGATTTTGATAGAATACTCACATGACAAAAGTCGCTGTCGAACACCTTTCAGCACCTCTGTCACCACAGCTAAAACATCAGAGAAACCTTGCCTGAAGAAGGAAATGGTGCTCCCTGGATTGGAACCTCTACTCTGTCAGTTGCTGGGCAGAGTGTTTTTTTTTTTTTTTTTTNTTTTTTTTTTTTTTTTTGGTTTGTTTGTTTTTTGTCTATATATGTAGATTTTAGCATAGTTTTAGTTATAGTTATGTGTCAAAAAGTGAATCGAGATTATTTAGTAGTAGGTCATGGTGAGTAAGGTTACGTTTATTTTCAATTGTATCAAGACAATTTCCACTTGAGCAGTAAATATTGCAATTGTTTTTCCTACCTTCCAGAAGGCCGTTGGTTCAATTCACTCCAGCACGCTACTAAAATCAATTTGTAGAGACTTTAAATGAGTCTCTATAAGTAATCCATCTTGAGAGAAGTGATCCATCACAGTAAACATGACTTCAATTAAATTTTTTGTTGAAGTAACTTTATTTAACCACTCCAACATGGAGCGGCACAAAAGAAAATGTATGTCTCCACCAGGGAATATTGTCCCAGGAGAAAATGGCTTTTACTGAAAATTAAAAATGATCATCCCTTCTACATTCTGACGTATGTGTTAGCAGGCAAACATTGAATTATAAGGTGGATGTATCACATGAACATTTGATTTTGAGAGATTAGTGGGTTTGGGAAAATAACAGGAAAACTAAAATATGGTTTAATATTTTGGAAAATGGTTGTCAGTAACGTGATGTGTATGCAGGTAGTATTTATTGAGCTTAAACATGCAAAATCACTGATAGGATCCTTTAAGAAGCTAAGATGAACCTCCCTGCTGGAAGCTTAAAATTTTTTACCTTGCCTTGTCCTGTTATGTCCTCTCGTCTGGATTCACATTTCAGCTGTGCATCTAAACATACAATAAATCTCAGTCAAAAGGAAT
Organism: Lucifuga dentata; assembly: GCA_014773175.1. Classification (NCBI taxonomy): domain Eukaryota; kingdom Metazoa; phylum Chordata; class Actinopteri; order Ophidiiformes; family Bythitidae; genus Lucifuga; species Lucifuga dentata. The sequence goes on along the minus strand of VXCM01000064.1, from coordinate 81,406 downwards.
AGCTTGTGAGCCTGACTTTTCACTCTTAACAACCATTGGCACAGAGGCCGTGAAGTGAAACAGTCAAGTAACTGTCAGCTGAGACAGTGGAGCGAGAGAGAAGAGAGGCAGGGAGAGAGAGAGAGAGAGNAGAGAGAGAGAGAGAGAGAGAGAGAGAGAGAGAGAGAGAGAGAGAGAAAGGAGTATATAAACAGACTCCCTGTAACAAGTTTGTTTTTTCAAGGTGTCAGCTTTCATGGCCAAGCTACACGTTTACTGTTATCTGTGTGGTCTATCCTGTTTGGTTTGGCTTGTGCCTGGGCTATGGCAATAAATTTCACTGAGTGCTATGAACCGTTAATTAGGCTGGCAAATGGAGCTTGTAATTTGGCAGAAGCAAAACCCACAGCACTTTGAATTGCAGATACAGAGGCTGAAAGAAACTCCAACTGCTCTGACGAGATCTGATTGAAGTATATGTGTGTGTGACAGTCTGATTCTGACTGTGTGTATTTGACAGCAAGTGGATTCATGCATGCACGCTGATATGTTGATGTGAATGTGTGCAAATGCTTTTTCTAAGGATCTGAAAGGTTCCTGGCAGCTGCTAATCTTCGAGCAAAAGCAAGACTTTGACTTGGCGCTCATTCTTTTCTCTGTCTTCCTCAGACTGGATGGAAGTGAAATGGGCTCTTTTATGGTGAGCGAGTCGCTCAAAATGGCTAGACAATCGAGCGTGGCGGAGCACTGAAACAACTTGGAGGAGCTGTGATTTACTTTTATCTACATAAAATCACAGGCTATTTGATCACCAGGGGAACTCTCGCTGCAGTCTGAATGAAACCTGACCGAAACAAGAAAGGTTTCATCAAGCATTTCTAAGTGCTACGGACTGTATAGGAAAAGAGAGAGAGTGTCAGAAAAGAGAGACAGGGTAGAAAATAGGTGTATGTAAGTACAGGCTTAGTACTGTGCCATCACCATGGCCTTTGGATACATTCTGAATGCAACACAGAGGTTAACAAGGTGAGGCGCACTGCTAGAAGCCCAGCAAAGGAAAGGAGAGATGGAAGACACACACACACACACACACACACACACACACACATACATGTAGACTCTGTGTGCCAAGGGAATGCACAACAGTACTACAGGATCAATTACTGGCTGCTTGCTAGAGGGGCCGTGCTGCATTGAGTGTCCAGGGAGGGAGGCCGATCAATGCTGACTGCAGAGAGGTCCAGCACTGCAAACACACATAGCATAGTGAGAAGACAACGTACCACACATGTACCTTCATAACTCATATAGGTGATTTTTTTTTTTTTTTTTTTTNTTTTTTTTTTTTTTTTTTTTATTCTGTAACAGGTATCTTGTACTGTTCGGAAAACAAGAGTGACGATACATACAACAACAGTTGTGGTCGTCTGTGAAAACTGTATAGTATGGTTATGTGAAAGTGAAAGATGGGCTACAGGGTATTCACATTGCCCTCCCAATCTTACAACAAAACCACATCTCCAACTCAAGCCAGTCCTAATGGCACACCACAGTGTTTTGCATAGAATGAAATTCCCAAATTCCTCAGTTATCCAAGAATATATTCAGCATGGGCACTTATGGAAACATTTCTTCAGAGAACCATTTATTCACAGCGATGTTTCAGTTTGTGCTCTTCAAAATAAAGCACACTCATTCTGTCCTTGATGTGGCACCACAAAGCAGCCCTGTTGGGTGACAATATACTGTATCTATTTACTTGTGCTCCCACAAAATCATGCTTGTAGAAATAAGGATGTTAATGCCCATATCTATAAATGTTAAAATATGGAAATCCATTGAGACTCTTGAGACCTATGAGGTGCTGAAAAGATTAAGGCCACACATAAAATGTTAAAAAGGCGACACATAAAATTCTCTTTGACCATATTCCTCTCATTGCCACACTGCTGTATTACACTTAGCTCTGTTCACTCATAAAAACATGTATGCATTGGGGGTAAATTATGCTTGAAGGAATGTACATTCTCATGGCACATTCTTTTTTTTTTCCTGTTTTTTTTTTTTTTTTTTTTTTTTTAATAAATCACTATTTCTGTGTGGCCAGTGTAGTGATCCCAGTCCAATGTGGATTGTGTGTAATTGTATAGTTGTTTTTTTTCCCCAGACAGAAGAATAGAAACTGTTTTTTTTTTTGTTTTTTGTTTTTTGTTTTTTTTGCTGTTGTTTTTTGTTTTGTTTTGTTTTGTTTTGTTTTGTTTTGTTTTGTTTTGTTTTGGAATTTTAATCAGATTCACAGAAAAAATGTAAAATAAACCATATAAAATTAAGACACTACCCAATAATCTAAATAGGTTGACTGAGAACTCGATGCGTTCATCTGTATTTGTGGAATGTTGGTGAGCATACATGTAATAGTTGTAGACAGCAACCAGAACCAGATCAAATTGCCATAATACTTTTGGTTTTTGTTGCTACCGTGCAACAGAGAACATTTACATTATAATAAAACTTTCTCACTTTCCAGGCTGCACCCCTGACTGCATTTTTACCTCTTTACCTCCCTGTTGCTAGTGCCATTTGTACAATGATTGCTGTTCTGCCTCTTTCTGTCTGTCTTTGCAGTATTAGCATTTGCTAAAGCATTAGCATATTTTTAAGGAGGTTGGTTGTTGAGTTCAAGGTTTGAACTCAACTCTAGCTTCACCTAGGCTCTTAAAGATGACTACAAATTGAGAATGCAACATTTTCCTTTTTTTTTTTTTTTTTTTTTTTTTTTGGTTAAAATATTGAAAGGACTGGACAAAATTACAAGCTCTCATTAATAGCCTGGGAATTGATGTAATTTAAATTAATTGATTTTAATGATTTGGGCTAGATTATGCTTTGGTCCTGCTAACATGCATGACCTGGAAGGCAGATGACAGAACATAATAGCGACCAAACAAATGACCAAAAAAATCAGACCAGTAATTTGATAAAGTAACACAAGGGACTTGATTGACATGAATCCAGGAATGGAAGAAATCTCAGAAGGCGAGTGGTGTTTTGGGTCCTGTAACAGTTCAACTTCCTTCTAATGAGATGTAGCTCCAAAAAAAAAAAAAAAAANCAAAAAAAAAAAAAAAAATGTTTAAGCCTGATAGAATGGTGAATACCCACACAAGAGTTGAAGTCAGCACCTTGGTGTCTTACAGCCTCTGAAAGTCAAAGCTTAAAACATAGCTTAATTATGGATGTGGTATACTGTAAATATAAAGACAAGGAAGACATACTACAGAAATATTTTTATGTGTAGTAATGGAAAACAAGGCCTCCTCCCTCAATTTTTATTTTATTCTATGTTTTATTTTACCTTACTGGTGTTCACCTTTGTATTTAGGACTATTTACTGCAGGTACTGTACCCTCTCTCAAACTTTGTACCACTCCTCCTATCACACCATCACCCTTCCCTATAGGATATCCTTGTCATTTTTTGTCCTTTCCAGTCCCTCTATTTTAAATGGCCTCCATTCACTGTCTTTAATTGGAGAGTGTGAATTTTGTCACCATCTCATTAATGGCTGGGTCCTTTCCACACGCTCAGGCAGTTCTGCTCCAGTAGGCACATCTGCCCATGCTCAGCCATGCAGCCACAGAGGTGTCAGACACAGAAACACACACACACACACACACACACATACGCAAGGTATTGTCACTTTGGCTATTAAAAGCAAAGCTGGGCCGATTATGATCCCATTTAGAGAGAGAGAATAGCTCTCTCGAGGTGAATGATGGTGCATCATATGGTGGAAGGTAGAGTGGGAGCTTCAGGGAGGAGAGGGAAGGGAGAGTTGACTAAAGGAGATGGAAAGAGGTGTGAGGGTATAAAAAGATGTGAAGTAGAGGTGTAGAAAAGAATAGGTAATGAATGGTGCTGATGCCTGTGTGTCCTGACTAACCAATCAGAACAGAGGGACAGGAAGGTGCAGCCTAAGCACAGGCTCTCTAATACAAGGTAGAATGGAAACTAGGAGAAGCTATCTGAAGGCCAACAACATTGCAACAGGAATGATGAGTTCCAAGCTTGTGCCAATCAGTAACCATTTTTTTCTTAAATCTCTTTTAGACCTTTAGTTGCAATCTCTTCATTTAACTCATTGGATTTCAATCCTGGTCCTTATGCCCCCTTGCTCCACCCATACCTGATTAGCTAAATTAGCTGTGCTCTTGATGCCTCCCAGGGCATGACTGCTAAACATAAATGATTTAGCTAATCAGGTCCAGATAGGACTGGGAGAGATGGGAAAATGCAGTGCTACAAGGGCTACAAGGACCAGGATGGAGAAGCACTGCTTTAGTAATCAGTGTAACTTTGAAAATTTTGGTTTACATTGTTGAAAAGTCTAATTTCAGCAAGTGTTATTCACAATATGATAAGTAGCATGATTGGTTGCCAAATTCTGGAAGGTATGGGCGATTTGTCATTGCTATAATTATTGAACAGCTAGTGCACTTTCAACCAAATTTCGAACATTTGCACATTTCAACGCCAATTTCTTTAGTGGTAGTGGTTCGTGTCCTTGGCAAAGCAATTCTGCAAAATTTTAAGGCATTGGGCCAATAGGTGGTGCTATTACTCCCACAGATTCCCTCAAATTCATGGGTACCATCAGCCAATCAGCATAATCATGTGTCACTGTGTGTGTTTTGATTGAGATCCAGATGCAGATTAAAACATTTAACAATTTCTATTATTAGTGTATAGGTTTGTGCAGTCACACTATACCCTCTTTTTTTTTCTTTTTTTTTTTTTTTNTTTTTTTTTTTTTTTGTATTGCCATTGAGGCAAAAATATGCAGAATCAGATGTATGAATGGATGAAATTAATAGGATTCTGTCATTTTATGAATTTTTTTGTCTTTTTTCATTTGATGAATATACTCACTATATTCATAGCTTAATTGTCTTATGTGAAGGAATATGCCATAAATGGAAAAGCATGTGCAGAATACTTACACCAGTTGTAAGCAGCTGGATTGTTGGTGTGCATCAGTGAACCAACTTACAATTGCATAATTTCGGTCTGTTACTAAGAGCACATCAACGTCGATTTACAACTGATTTTAATCTGGTTATCATGTTTATATGACACATGAAAAAAATTATTTATTGCCTTAATCAATAATAGAATTGAATTTTTAACATGCATGTAAACATAGTGATTGCTGTCTAGTTTGTTTTTGAAATGCAAAATGTTATTTATTTGAAAAAAAATTGAAATGCTGCATATCTCAGCTCAGACATGAAGCCAAGGAACAGTCTTGATTGTTATTCCATTGATTTTAGATTATTTTCATTACTCCTATACAGTGAAGTTATTGCATAGCCCCAAAAAATCACATCACCGTCTCTACAAGTAGAATGTAAAATATTTCTTTCTTGCCACTATAGCAGTACCTTACCTCACCTAAGCTGATACCATCCTGTATCGATCACTTAACAAGTACAGCAGTTAAATGCATTTGTGCTCATAAACGTCAACATTTCTCAGAGTGCCTCACACTTGTTTCACACGCTACAGGGCTGAGAATTCACATATTAAAACCACCCTTCAAGACTTTGGGACAGCACATGTAATAAAGGATCCAAATACAGCATTCCTGGTGGAAATCACAAGCATCCGGAGAGAGAGAGAGAGAAAAGGCAGAGTGGAACTTTGAACATGTCAGCTGTTTTATCAGAGCTGTCTCAGAGGAGAGGTTTATGTAAGTGGTTTTATTGCATGCCTACATGGTGGGGGACAGAGAAGGGGAGACACGGCATTTATGAGATTAGCACAAAGTAAACTTCTTCATAGAGTGATTTCCCCTGCAGAGCACATCAACGGTCAGCAAGACAGTGAAAAGGTTGGGGGAAAAAAGAAAAAAAAGGTGGAAATAGCAATGAAGTGTAGGGATAGGGTGAGTATGAAGTGATTTCAGGGAAATTGAAGAAAAAGCAAGAAGAGGAGAAATGTGAGTGCTGAAGCTCCCATGTCTCCATTATGTTAAGTGCACGGTGGTGCTGGAGGCAGAGGTGACAGCCGTGTCACATGCATGACTGACATCCATGGTGTAGGCACTCACTCACTGACTTGCAGTACAACTGTGGGGTTATCCCGGCAAGTGTTTTTCAAGGGTACAGTGGTGTATTAAGACAAACAACATAAGTTACTGTCCCTTCACTCTGTAAATTACCTTGCTATATCTTCCTGATCTTACACAGAGACCCTGCCATTTCATACGAACGTTGCATTTAAATGAATCCAGTTCAATTCAAGTTCAAGTTCCAATTCCAGTTCCATCAGCTGATGTTAAGGCTCATGATCTAATTCAACTATTAAACAACTATATGTAGAAATTAAAAACAGAAAAGTAATGTGGCTGGAAAAGAATGTTTAATAAATTTTTGAGAATTCACGTTCTCTGCCGAACCTCTGCCACTAGCAGCTCCTCCATTTTTGAAAAATTTGTGCAGAGTTCCAAACTCTGGGATGTGCACGGACAGGCAAAAAGACACCATGTGGACACATGCAATGGGGTGTGTCTTTCTGTGTAACATCAATTAGTCCGTGCTGACTTGCGCACCCTTACGGATGCATCAAGTATAAAACAAGCCTTAGAAGCTTGTTGTTTTCTTGATTCAATTAATTCTACAAAAAAAACAAAAAAAAACAAACACTATTTTTAGAATTTTGCAGCAACATTAACATTGTCAAACAGTCTGTGTGTTTTGATGGTTTTTGAGAAAAAGAGTGAGTCTGGGTAATATAAGTGTAAGTTTGCAGTCATGTTTTTTTTTCCCTCCCAATTGTTTTGGGAGAAAGAGGAGAAGCGTATCAGAGTGAAAAAACATCTGAAGTGGTGATAAAGTATCAGGTGGGTGGTGGCACTACATCACTTGAGGGGAGACAAACCCAGTCTGCCACTTCAGGTCTACTGCTTTGAGACAGGAAGGGAGGGCAGACATGACACCCAGGGAAAGAGTCTCAGCCTCTGCCGGCGCTGTCACCAGTTAGCCATGCACGGCAACAGCTGGCCACTTTGATTAATTTGTCCAAAGGCAGTGATTTATTCGTTTGTAAGGGACCTGCGTGAACTCCACAATGGCTTTACACGGCACGCATACAAAGGCAACACGCAATTCCACTCAGACTCACTTGATATTTATAGAAGTTTTCTCTCTCTCTTTTCTCTCTCTCTTTTCTCTTTCTCCCACTCTCCTCTTTCCTTTGTATTAATCAGTTTTGACAGCTAGCTAGAGGAGTGTGTTTAATGTGAATTTTTAACATGAGTAATTTTGTTTGAGGGAGCTACATGTGATACATTTTAGAGAAGTATCTGCTTTGATTTTTCAAGTTTCAAGTTTTGATTTTTCTATGTTGGCCGAATCACAATGGAATTGAATATTTTCTTCAAAACTAGACGAAGCAATGTGATGAATTTTACAGTCATGGTGACCCTGGAAAAGAGGAATAAATTCTATTGTTTGCACTTTCTCTAGAGGATAATTATACTTCCAGCTGTTTACAGACTTGCAGGAGTTATGTTACTATGAACTCTACGTGTACTACCTGTCAAAACTAGTACAAAAAAACATGTGAATAGTGTCCATTAACCCTAAAACCTAATCTTGTTACCAATAAACCATCTCTGAAAGGATAAACGTCCCTGATCACAGAGTGTCTGAACTGTAGCAAAGCAGACAGCGTTGATGCTGCAGCACCATCTATAGACAAAACCACAGATCTAAATTGCGCCATTGCTTTCTTGTTCTCTTTTCTCTATCTCTCCACTTCCTCATACTCTCAGGAACACACATGCACAATTTCACACACGTACACACACACACACACAAAGTGCTGACACTGGCATTCTGCGCTCTGTGTTTTCACTCTCAGCTCTTATAATCTGTTTTATCTCAGGTGCTGCCAATAGCGGGTTTAATTAATGAGAGGATATTCCTAATGTAATTTAGCTAGCACAGGATTATAAAATGACACATCACTCTGCAGCCTGCAAGGCAATGAGAGAACGATACAGTAGATAGGAGGAGAGGGAGAGGGAGGGAGAGTGTAAAAGAAAGAAAGAGGGAAGTCTGCATTGCTTGTAAGTATTATCAGCACTACATCAAAGCTCAGAGGGCACTGAAAACTGAAAATTGCCTGTTTGAATGTGCAAAGTTAATGCACAGGCATACTGTATAGTAAATGTATGTGTGTTTATCTGTCAGTGTGTATCGTGTGTATTTGTGTTTGTATGCATGTCAGCAGTCTTTCTTTCTAGGGGTTAAGATTTATCTTTGCGTACAGGGGGAGTCCCATACTAATTAAGCCGAGGCCTATTAGAGAGAGCTCCTCAGCTTGAAGCGTTACGAAGTGTCACTCTCACATTCATCCTGAGACCTGGAGATGCTGCAGGCAGGGTTACTATTAAAATCTAGATTGCTGAAGTCCTGCTATACTCAGGGCTCAGTGGAGGGATACATGCATGAATGGATAGATATAAGGACAGATGCATTTGATTGGCTATTTGACCGTCTGCCTCAACAACAAAGCAGAGTCCTCCTTTAGTTTGCGGTAATGCTTCTTCAAGGCCATCTTTTATGTATTCACTCAAGGTAGCACAATACCATTAACTATAAATGACAGAGTTTTATCTGTGAGTCAATATTGTAAGTAAATCATAGTTATTTTCTTGTAAATAATGCAGCAGGTTCGTTTTAAGCTGTGCATGGGTATTTATTATCCAAAAAACACAGTGATGTGAAGATGTTGGTGTCTTTAAGAGTTTGCAATTTTCACCATGCCCTATGTCCTATACTATGTTTCTTTAAATCTATTATTTTTCTTACTTGAATTAATTAGTACTCTATTTTCTCCTAATATACAATCCATTTGTTTTATATTGGGGTAATTAAGTCACATATGCTTGTGTACAGGGTGTAACTTCAGGATTCTGGCCACTGACCTGAAGGGTAGAAGTTAGCCAACCTATTACTTATTAGCTCAACATATAGTCTATACTTTATGTATCATCCATTTGAAGGAACCAAAAAAAGCAGGAAATCTGATCCTCTGGCCACCTGTATTGCTGGACTCCAAACCACTGCATCCCAGGATCTTAGCAAGTAAAACATTACTATAACCAATATGAATGATGGCCAAAACTACAAAAATAAAACCCAGGTTATTAAAAAAAAAAAAAAAAAAAAAAATTACTTTAATTGATGAATGCTGAAATAGTGTTTCAAAAAATATTTTTCTTGCTGTGGTGATGTTAAAGAAATATAGCAAAGACTTAACAAGACCTGAACAATAGCATTGTGTTGTAAAACTTAAAGTTCATATTATGGCATGAATGATGTATTGAGTACAAGTAGACTATATTTTCTTTATACAGAGATCTGCATTGCCACAGTCGCACACAAGTAATTCTAACTCCAGCACATTATAAAATATAAACCACTGCAGAGACAAGCAACGCATGAATACTCCTACCTAATGATAATAATTACAACAACAACAATGCAGTATAATTGAAATAAAACTGACTGGACTTACTGCACAGTTAATGTGAGGGATGATGCCTCTTCTCCACAGGATTCAGAATAGATGGAACAGATGTTAGTTGACTATCTGGACTCTGTTCTGCAATTAAACTTAACAGTCATGCTCATTAACATAACTACCTTTCCATTCAACTTAAGATTCAAGTACTTTTACTGTCCAGACCATTTTGTGAGTTGGTTAAGACTATAACTCTTGAGTTGTAAAGGTTTAAAAGTTATAGCTTATTAAAAGTTGTCCAGAAAACTTGGATAGTCATGAGTAAGATCAAGATTATATAACATGTTTTGATGTACAAAATTTACACGGAAGCATTGGCATGTAATGGGATGGCTGGTCTGATCCGTTACTTATAAGCAGTCAAAAGTAACATTATAGACACTACAAGAAATGCAATATGAAATTGAAGATGGGTACAAGTAAAACTGTTGCTAACTTGTTACTTGCCAGATGCTAATTGAAAAGCTGCATTTAAAATAACTTAATTTTGTGGGTGAGTGGACTAGCTATTTTTTCAGTTTATTGGTTATGTGGAGCACTATTTAGCATGTGGCTGTGGCGGGCATTGTGTAAAGTCATGGTAAGTGACTTTTATAACATTGCAAGGGTTACTTCATGTTTATTCTGAAGACTACAACCTGAAATTTAAATCCACTCCTAGAAATTAACAGAACAAACTAACTCTTGTGATGTCATAGAGGTCAGTTTCCCTGACCTTGTACAGCACTTTCAACTGCAACAAAATCTTTTATATTTTATACAGTTGTTTTCACATGCTGGTGGGTAAAGTTAGCCAAGCAGCAACGAGATTTGGATGATTCTATATTAGCTGTGAGGGAATCGAACTTCATGTTTGCATTTTGGTGTTCATAGACAATCCTTAATGTATTAGTTTTGTGTATAACTATTTCTGTTGTGGAATATGTAATTCTATGTGTCCCAAGGGTAATGTTTGGTTCAGTAAAATGGACTTGATGAATCTTAGTAGATGGCTGCCTGTGCCGTTACAGAACACCAAAATTTGGTACTTTTGTTATACTGACCAAAATGGGTTTACACTACTGAGTGTTAAAAAAAAAAAAAAAAAAAAGTTGGTGCCAAATTTTGATGTATTTTTAAGTATTTAACCTTATCAGCATCAAACATTTAGAGAATGTACACGCTTGTTCTAAGAGCTAGATTGGTGATTGGCTATCTACAGTGGCTTACACTTGGGAAAAGCCAAACAAGCCTTCTCCTCTAAATGGAGGCTCACATGTTGAGAGGATTGAGCCAACAGGCGCATGGTTAGTTGCTTCAAAGACCAGCAACACATCAAAATTAATGAAGCATTTCAATGTGCGGAGCATGAAATATGGAGCAGAGAGTTGCTTTGTTTTGATTCCATGAAGACTACCAGACCTCCACAGCCAGCCTTTTATCTTAGCAGTCATCACAATCACCACCACTGAGACTCTCTTAAAAGTAATTGACTGACAAACTTAGATGTTTGCGTGTTAAAATATACTTATCCACTGTACTATAGTAAACATCATCCACCTCCATCCCTATCTGTCCCTCATGAGAGAGCAAGACCAGCAGACGTCAGCTTGTTCACACTGGCACAGAAGGAGAAAATGACCCAGGAAAAGTGAAATGAGTGTCAAAGGACAGTTAACACCAGAATGTTTTCCAAGGAACTGCTGAGTGAATCTTCTGTAAGACATAAAGCTTTTAAGTATACAGTAGTGAGCATCATGAGACAAAGGTTACTTTTTGTTTTGTACCTAAGTATTTTGCAGCTGTTTACTCCTAAGAAAGGTGTGGTACTGTACATGGGTACTTTGGGGTAAAGCACCCAGTGAGTAAAATTCCCAGCAGTCGAACCTCTAGTTTGGTCGTGCGTAGCAACAAGCACAATCAGCCTTGTTTGCAGGTGGGAAACTGGCATGGGTTCACATCCTTGTCATAGTGACTCCTACTGAGTGTGGCAGGATCTTCATGAACCAGTGCATGTGTAACATATGTCTGGTCAATCTCACAGGTTGTTCGTGAAATAAAGCAGCTATTGACACCATGTGCGGGACTCATAAACACCTCACAGCACCTTAACTCACAGCACCTTAACTCATTGATAAGAGCAAATATCATCACAAAACCATGTTTCTTCACTCATAAATGCCTGTTACTGTCATCTTTTAGCGTTTTCCCTTGAAAGACATTACATTACATTTATGGGAAGTGATTCATAAAATGCAATATTGCACAAAAAATATATGAGCTGCTTCAGTCTGGTGGTAAATTTTAGCAGTGTGAAATTTGAGTGACATTTTAAACTGTATTTGCTCATTTTGTATTTTTGGAATTTGCTGGTTGCATTATATTGCTTTGAAAGCGAATAAAATTGGTGGCTGTCAGACCTTATTTAAAGTTGGCACATATTGTGCTGGTATGTAGCATTAAATGAATACCTAGATGCTTTTTTGGTGCTGCCTTTGTAATGAGACTTTGCTACATGTTGTTGTGTAGTCCAGTGATATTGTATAAGTTCATGGTCTGTTTTCTATAATAAAACATCAGAAAAATGGTGAAATCTCCCATATCCCAAATTATTGTGAGGTTTAGGATGACTTCTATGTCTGTAAGCAGCATGGATAGCTGCGTACATGCTTTTATGCTTCACACTCTCTTAGCATTACATTTAAATTTGAAATCCAGACAGAACTGTTAACATTTGGCAGTTGTGCAGCAGAGTTGTGCCTCACACACTATGAGAAAAAAAAAGGCAGAATCTCATTCTAGAGAATATGATTTGTTTTTCCAATGATTTGTAAAAGCTGCGACACATTCATTTTAAGCCACTTAAACATTAAAAGCTATAAAATGCCACACACATTTGGAACATCATTTGAAGAATTTGGAGCGGCAGAGAATTTTGTAATTGGCAAGATTAATAATATTTACAGCGTTGAGATGCAAATCTCCCTTCGCCGGGGCCCCATGAATAATTGAGTGTGAGCAATCACTTTGAATAATTCATTTCTAAATATTCTTTAGTGTGTTTTTTATGACCAGAGGGCAAGCTGAGTTTTGTGACGGCAGCAATGTGCAGCGGTAATTACAGTGAGCGTCTGTGGCCCCTCTTAATTGCTGGGAGAAGTTCCTTCGTGCCAGCAGGCTTCTTCAGAGAGAAGGCAAAAGAAAAGCAGAGATGGAGAAAAAAGACAGTAAGACAGAGACAGGAAAGAGAGCATAAACAATGCCTCTCTCCCTCTCTCTCTCTGTTTTCTCACTCATATCCCCTTAGTATGCTTTCCATCACTAAGATATCCTGTACCAGCACCTCCTGTCTGTGTTTGCTGCTCATGAGGAAAATATTGATGCTAATGTAATTAATTACTTGTTTACTTTACTTTTTTCAATGCGTACATTCTAACAACAGTCTCTGTGGGGTGGNTGGGGGTGGGGTGGGGAGGGAGAGGAGCACTGGGAGAGCAGAGCAGACTTTGACGGAGGTGGGAAATTAGAAGGTGAGCTTTAAGAGATAAGTTGATGTGTGCACTGAGGCCTCCAGACCTCCAGGACCTACTAGGAATACCACGCTCCTGATTAAAATCACAGCTATCATTAAAGCAACGCCCAACTTGTCGTTTTTAATTGAGGGTTTTAAACAGACACTGTGACTTGACTACAAAATGCGGAAAGCAGAGGTTGAAACCAAAGGCGCTTCTCTGTGCTTCCAGCTGCTTTGGGCCACTGGTGTTAATGAAGAATGCTGCTGTTAAAGTCACCGGTGTTAATGATAAATACACCAATTATTTTTTTGTGAACAAAATGCATGGCAAATACTTTTGTGCTTGTGAAGTTCTTTTATTAATTTTGTGATGTTTTTACAGCAGATGTTGCTCCCAGACTAAAAAGCTTTATCATTATTCTTTTTCTCTCTCATTTTACTTCAAATGAATCCAATCACTGCACAACCAAAATTCCACATAATAATTCAAGTCTGTTTTCTTCACTCAGATCCTCTGTGCTGTTGCCAGTGTGATGGCCTGTTTCATTGGTTATGGCATAAACTGAAACAGAATGTCAAGAGTACTGTAGACAAGAAACCACTTTGTAGAATTTTATTATATCTTGACAGATGATGTGCACCTGTTTCGATTATAACCATTAAAAAAAAAACTGTTCCAAGCTTCATCATCCATCTCTTGCAACAGAATATGCTTGGTGATTAACTCAAATCCCCTACTATGATATAATAGCACAACAAAAGATTTTGTGCTTTGGAGCTTTGGCAGGATTTGAAGTTTTTTCAGCAAGGTAGATTACCGGTTTTCTCCTGTCTTCTCTTGTTAATTACCTCTAGGTACAGCACAGTTGTACCCTGTCAGCACCCAAAGTCATACTAACACCCTGTGGCCTCTTTCCTCATCTTGTCTCGTCCCTCTTCTTCAATCCTTTACTCTTCTTCTGTACTTTTGCAGCGTAGCAAGAAATTTAACCAGAGGCCTTGCTGCCCGCCATCGATCTGCGTGTCGTAATGATGGCTGAGAGATTGCCTGCACCAGGGAGTGATCTGGGAGCTAGTGCAGGATTAAGGAAGGCATGGATTGCTATCGATTTCTATCTGATACAATCATTTCATTTGGGCTCAAATCTCCTTCCTGGTGCATTGTGAACCAATCCTCATCACAGAGCTTTTAATTCTCCTCCTCCCCTGCTCCCTTCAGTGGAGTCTAATGCTGCAACATGCCATTCTGCTAACAGGGTTAACACCTCCCGTTGTTCTGGCCATTACTATAAAACTTATTAATTAAGGCCGACCAGAGGACTAACACCTCAGGGCCCCCACCTTCTTGAGAGACCTGAGATGGAATAAGGTCTTAGGGAAGATTTCAGCTTGACCAAACGATTGGTCCAATGATTAATACAGCAATGCTCCACTGTGACAGATTTGTGAATTGCAGGGTCATTTACTTTGATTGATTGTTTTGTATTGAGGATGCCCCATTTTCCCCCTGAAAATAAGGCCAATTTATTGAGCAGCAGTGTCTCCTGGGTGAATGTTTTTAATTTGTTGTCTGTGCTGATGCCGCTGGATTTATGTCCTCAGCTCAGTATGCAAGAGGCCCTTTTAATACTGACACACATTGTACAGTATGGAAACATATAGATCATACATTGCTCATGCTATGCTAAGGTGAGTAAATGAAATTTATACTTGATACATGCAGTGCAGTGCTAACTACACTTATACAGCAAACTAAAGTGTGGTACAGCCAAGCTTAGTTAATAAATGAATGTGGCCAGACGGTATCAGCTCACATGCAACTAATATGTAATATTGTGTTTATCCTTTCTGCTTTTCTTTCTAGGCTTATGACAGCTTATTATCTCAGCCCCTACACTTCTGCATTGATGAGTTTCATATAGAAGAACCATGCTGACACACATGCTTTGCACCGGGCTTGTTTCCTAGCATGCTCTTCAATTAGTCCAATTTATGTAGCAAGACCTGGATTCACCTTCAAAGCAGGGGAGCAAACAGCCAGGCAGCTATTGATTTGGCCCTGCTTTTCCTCTCGGCCATTGATTAAATCTCTGGCATTATCTGCTATACCGGCCAGGGGGATAGCGTTATTGCTCTGCGCTGCCATTCCTGTCAGTTTCCAGCCCAACCAGACAGAGAAATAAAGCCACCAGAGGTAGGAAAGAGAGAGAGAGAGAGAGAGAGAGAGAGAGATGTGATGAAAAACAAGAGCACCCCCACTTTTCTCTTCCCCATCTTTTTTTGACTCCAGGAACAGATTTGTCCCTTAATGAAGGTCTCACCACGGAAACGAGAATGGTCGAGGGGGTCACTGGGGCTCCGGGAAATGCCTTCTTATCCCAGGCTCGCTTACCCCTACAGCCACTGGAGATGACAGTGCCCCAGTCCAAGTGTTTGACCCCTCAGATTGATTTATCGTAATCAACTGCGGACAAGGAGGAATCCGGAGGATGCCTGTGTAGTGGGGAAAGGCACCTTGGGACCATACAGACAGTCACTAGACCCTCCATCAATTTACACATGACAGGAAGCAACGACAGAGAGACAGAGAGCTGCTGCTCCTGGTGAGGGTGAAAGAGGAGAAGAGTTGAGGGTGAGCATGGTAGAGACAGATGGATGAATGTGTATATACGTGTGTAGATGGGTGGTGGTGGTTGTGGTATATAGGAAGGAAGGTCCCTGAGGCCAAGATAGTTAATGAGCTTTGTGAGAAAACAATCACACTAACAAGCCAAACAAAGTTATTAGACTACTCCCATTATCCCTCCTGCTCTCCCAGGGCCACTTCCAAAGTGGCAGGTTCAGAGATACGCTTTCTTTAGCTGCAGTTGCAAGTTTACACCATTTTTGAACACTGTCTATGACAAGAAACAGAAACACGCACATAATCACACACATTTAATGAACAGATGACTACCCTTGTGCGAAATAATCCTCGCTCAAGCATATTACCTCTCTTTTGGCATCACAGCTCTTTCACAGAACATTTTTAATCACCTCTGAAATGTAGCTTCCCTATTTGTTTTGGCAGGAAATCAGAATGGCTGTTTTAAGTGCAAGATACAAAGGGAAATGACTCCACAAACACCCCTTTTCACTTTCTCCAGGCATGACTGCTCCACTAGCTTTATGTCACCAGTGTATAGTACAAGCGGGTGATAAAAATGAGCTTGGCACATAAAGTAGCATCTGCCCACGCAATCTGCACCATACTGAGTGGCCAGTGTTGAGCACCAACCAAAGGCAGAAACACACTCCCTCCTCCTACTAGTATTTCAGCAGATTAAATATTGCTTGACATAAATTCAAAAGCAAGGGAGGGAATCTCTGTTTTGGAGTCAGATATCAGCAAACCATATGATTGGACCATTTATATGCTGACCAATAAATCAAACAAACACATAAACACATACTGTCTCCCATCTATATCTCTGTCACATACACAAACATAGACAAAGTCACATAAAACACTCATGCATATAATCTGAGTTATACAGTAAAGTGTAATAACATTGCTCATGTGGAACACCGTGGTTCTGTGTGTTAAAGCACATATCGTCCGTGGCAGCACTAGCATATGGGTGCACAGGACAATATGTCATGCTGAACATAAAGGGGCCATGAGAGCAGATGCAGTCCTCCAGGGGTGTGGCTGGCACTGGGCTGCTTTCTTTGGCCTCTGTCCATGGTCTCCCACTGGTGCAGGTCTGCAGGAGATGCCTTTAATATGGTTTTAAGTCCCATTGAACAGTGGGGAACCTAGGGATCCAATTTAATACCGGCCAGCTGCCCGAATTGCCTGCTCACAGTCTGCCATATGTAGGTGTTAGCGCAAGGAGTATGTGTAAGTTGTGTGTGTGTCCATGTTTTAATGAAGCATGCTGCACTGCATGAGCGCTTATGGAGTGGGTGTAAATGTGCGCACAAGTGTCTGGATGCATGAGTCTTCTCAGCCCAGGTTTAAAAGATGATAAGGAGGCCAGCAGTAGGTACAAAACATAGTAAAGGAGGATGAAATCACACTCAAACTATGCCTACTTCACTGTACGACTACATTTCCCCTCTCTTCTGGTGGGTGTGGTGTACAGGCTAAAAAAATTGGCATTCCAGGAGAAGTAGAGCCCCACAGTGCACTTACTCAACGGGTGAAAAGCCAAACCCTACTACCCATCTCCCCCCGAGAGCAACATGAGGCCAGGAGACCTGAGGTTTGACACTGGCCCACTGGAGACAGCTACCCTAACCTCAACCCTGATCCCCAAACCATCTCAGGACTCCTGAGGCCAACCTCAATGAAACACATGGATGACGTTTATTGTGCAGTGGAATACATAGCTCCACCAGTGATCTCATAAGCAATACGTGTATATGTGCACGCACAAATGGGTGTGCATGTAGTTTGAGGTGACCATTTTTACAAAGGGCATCAAACTTTGAGTGCATGCTTCATTACCAAAAGAGAAGTCTGACTCACAAAGGCGCTTTGGAACAGACCCGTTCCATCATCAAAGTTTCACTATAGTTCCAGTGTGTGTGTGCTGATTCTCCTGACTGACACAGATACAGATTTGTGAAGAACGGATGAAAGACAATGTGTGTGAGTGTGTGTGCGCTTGCATGTATTTGTGTGCCTATGGTGTGTTCAGAGTAATGATGCGCTGTGTCTGACGGGAAAGTCACATCTTAATGATGGATGGTCGATTATAGAGAGATCTTCCTGCTCATCCCAGACCCAATGTGCTCTGTTATTAGCATGCATATAAATGGATCATACCCAGCAGCCTCTTCACTCTCACTCTCTAATGCCATTACTTATACAGCCCTGTCTCTCCATCAATAAAGCATAGTCATACTGGGAATTAGCGTGCGTGTGTGTGTGTGTGTGCACGCGTGTGCTTGTATGCATGTGTGTGTGTCAGACAACAGTTCTCAGTTCCCATTAACTCTTTCAAACCTTAGCAACTGTCACTAACATCTTTCTCTCCCCTATCAGGTGACATAAGGCTTCTTTCCCAGGGTTTTCTGCAGGCGTGTGTGTATGTGTGTATGTATGTTTGAGGAATGAGCGGTTTCCCAGACTGTGATTCTAAGCCCCTTTTTAGTGATGTCATGGGCCTTTAAAATGAGTGAAGCCATGTATTGTGAAAAGATGGAAAACTCAAAGTTTACAGGTTGACAGAGGAAAAGAGGAGAATGTATTACAGTACGGGTAAGTTTGAGAATATAGATACTTTTTACAGTTATTTGAGTGTGTATGTGTGCCATGCATCTATCCATGTGTAAATATCTGTATATACAGTATGCAGATATATGTGCAGATATATATATGTAATATATATCTGTTTATGTAATATTAAAATGCAAACCTGTAAGCACAACATACATATTTCTACAAGTTTAAACTTCAGGCTGTATATGCGTTTGTCTGTTTGTGTGTGTGTTTGTGTGTGTGTGTGCGCACATGTATGTGTGCACACTGTTTGCCAAAAGGCATTTCCTAATTTACTACCTGGCAATACTCAGTATAGAGGAAGCACAGAATCCAGAGATGCATAAATCTTTGTAGCACACAAGTTATTGCTCTTTTTATGTTGAAATTCTGCTTGCCTTCGAATTTTACAAACAATGTTTGCTTTAACAACACAATCTGTTCTACACAACTGCCATTTGTTTTATGGACTATATAGGTTTCAGAGTTACACTCACAAGCAACAGACAGACACCAAGAGATATAGCTAAGGATAATGAACTGCCTCCCTCCCCAATAATCTACAATGTGACATCAGCACCATATTTAAGAGGAAAAACGTGAATTATGTAAAGTGTCTGGCAGTATTTCCCACCTCATATTGCTGTGGTAAATCATTAGAGAGCATCATTGAGATTGCTGCTACAAACAAGAATGTTTCATAAATCTGTGTGTGTGTGATTGTGCGTACACGTGTGTATATTCAGTGTGTGTAGGCTATCATTAGTCTGTGATCGAGTCTCAGAAACCTTCCCTAATGATGATGATGTGTCTTCGTTTTGAGCCAGTATCTGCCAGTTTGGAAAAGAGTCACGCCACACATAAACCTACAAACCAAAGCATTTATGAAGTCATTAGTTCTTTTCTTCATTCAGGGAGCCTGTGACCTATTCTGTGCCTCATAAGAGTAACCAGCAATTTCTTTCTAATAGCCTGCTTTGACGCATCTCACAATAACTTTTTGCATTCACCGTATTAAAATGATTCCCAGAGTGCTCACTACAAACAAATGGAGACAAATAAAATACGAAACTGACGCAGCACGATTAGAAAACAAAACGAAGCCCTAAAAAGCATGTGAACTGTTCTTCAACCTCAGTATTTTTCATTAGTATGGGCTATCTGCCGGCATTATCCAAAAGCTTCCTACCGTGTGAGTGAAGTGGCCATGACACGTACTTGGAACGCTGACACCATGCTCATCCGAATAAATGTGTGAAATATGAGCTAGTGAGGAGAATGTCAGCTTCAGCTTATTTTCCATTTGGAAATAATGTTGGGATGTACAGTAAATCTGAAGCATTTCTGGATTACAGCCACTGGTGGCAGAGAATGATCACCGTTATACATCCATGTCAAGTTAAATATGTGGTCCCTCTCTCCTGATCTTAAGCCCAACAACTCACTTCTGTGCACATTTGTGCGGCGAGGCAGCTGGTGTGTGTGTGTGTGTGTGTGTCAGAGTGGNACTTCTGTGCACATTTGTGCGGCGAGGCAGCTGGTGTGTGTGTGTGTGTGTGTGTCAGAGTGGTAGGAGAGAAGTGGAGAAAAAAGAAAAGAGAGCAGTTTGGAGAAGAGAGGGATATGGGGTGATGAGGAAGGTAAAGGGAGGCTAAGGTGGAGGGCAGTAATGGAAGTCAGCCTCAAAGGTGAGGACTATACTCCATCAGCAACCTTTCCTCCCACATATACACCATACAAGCATGTACTGGGCATGCATGTCTACACGTATGCACACATAACCACACACACACACATCCACACTGAACCCCAGCATCAGACCCCATGCAGGCAAGCATTTCTTGTTTGATGAAAAGCAGAATGTCCGCTGGTATCGCACAAATCCCCTTTAACTTTCCAACAACTTGGGCATTACAGGCCAAACTGTGTCTGTGTTGACAATATCTAATGCCCAGGGATTATCCTCAGGGTTCAACAAAGATTTTAGCCTGCTGCTGTCTCACTGTGGGTTTATACAAGCCTTTGATGGATACTCTTCATTCTATTAGCCAGCTGTGTACTGTGGCTGTACCCTCTAGAGTGCTGTATCACTCTTTAGTGCTGTGTCGTTTCACATTAGTAGTACCAGGCTCCATCTAGGTGCCATCTGGAAAGAATGAAATATTCCATCGGATGGTTGTTCTCAAACTGGAAAACTTGCATATATTCAGTCATTTGCACATTGTTATTAAGCTGAAAATGCTGAAAGTGTTTGCTTCCATGATACTTTGAACATCTGCACCCTACTGAGCTTCCTAATATTGCTATGAGAAAGGAGTTATAAACAGTGGAAACACCTAAAAAAAAAAATCAAAATAAAAAATACACGCCTACAGCTTAAGTTTAATTCTTAATATAGAAACGGACGTGATACTCAGTGAATCCTCAAGAGAATAAACCAAGAAAGCACAATTCTTTTGTCATAATTCAGTTTTTGTGGGTGCCACGTTGCTTAAAGGGTGTATAAGCATTGAAACTTGGCTGGCCTTAGAAGTGAGAGTAACGAGAGCTTTAAACCTCCAGCCAGGTTCTATCTGGAACAAGGCAATCTCCTTCGCTCACAGAGCCTACATTTTTAATGAGAACATCTGCTCTGGTGGCCCCCTGGTGGAACCAAGGCTTGCTTAATCACACAGTTGAGCCCCTCAAGTCCCTTGCAGTGGGAGCTGTTAAGACATAGCTGGCCACTTCACACAAGTGCAGAGTACTGGCTGGTAGGGAGAAAAGAGGTGCAGAGGACATGGCATTTCTTTTAGATTTGATATGAAAACTTCATCCATATCTGATGGAAGATAAAAGGGGAGAGTGAAAGAGTCAAATAGACAAGAGACAAAGAGAGCAGGAAAGAAAGAAACAGACAGAGGTGTGAAAGATTGTTCGGCTCTGAGGGCATGTCCACATTAATACAGATAAATTTGAGAAAACAACTTTTTCTCTCTGCTTTCTTTCACATCAAGCCTGCAGCTTTTAAGAGGGAATATCATGCTTTTTGTTTGTTCTTTTCTGTCATTCTGACAGTGCAATATGAGGATCTGTGTTGAACTTTGTCAAAGTTGCAAAACTTGAGTTTCATGGTAACAGAAATTAATCTACTAGTCAAACCCAGAGAACCTGACCTGCTGTGAGAGCTTCATTTTTGTATATGTTACATGTTTACATCAACTTGTAACATATTTTAATTACCCACATTTGGAATTTGGTTATGCTGAGTGACTTGACTCTGACATTTTCGCAGAGCTTCTTTTTCTTAATCATCAAATATTTGACAGCTCCATCTGTTATCATATGCAAAATTTTATGTAATTAGAAGGAGTCAATGCCTGCAGTATTAAGCTATCCAAAGCATATGTAGATCTTTGTGCTGTGGTATCTGTATTTCTTTTTCAGTCCTCATTCATACACTACAATACACTGAACTTCTCACCTAGCCTAAAGACATTACTGGCTGGCATTAGCAATTTGACATTGCTTACTGTAATATTTTAACTATTTTCTTCTCTCATCTATTGATTAGAAAATACTTTTAAAACCACAGATTTAAAATATCACTGAAAAAAACTACAGAATAGGATTTTGTGTTCTCTCA
This sequence comes from Lucifuga dentata, assembly GCA_014773175.1. Classification (NCBI taxonomy): domain Eukaryota; kingdom Metazoa; phylum Chordata; class Actinopteri; order Ophidiiformes; family Bythitidae; genus Lucifuga; species Lucifuga dentata. Next base: position 59,470 of record VXCM01000064.1, on the reverse strand, counting down.
TTCTACATCATTGCGCTCACCCATTTGAAATCAGATTTTTCATTGTGCTTTGTTTTTAGGCTATTTTTCCATGTCTCCACATTTAAGAATCAAGACTTACTGTATTATTTTGTTAGCCATTGAATTGTATTGATTACCTTTTACCTTGACAGATAACAACAGCAGAGCACACTAGAGGTTTTGAGTGGGAGAGCTTGATGATATAGTGCCAGCACAGATTACCCTCTCTGTTTGGTGTATCTGAAATATTATAAATCTGGAGCTAGATATTGATTTGTATATTTATATAACTGCCTCATATGCAGGCATAGTCAGAGAATGAAGACCAATAATTCCTCATTAGAAGATCATTTAATATAATTCAGTAATAACTTCCATTTATTCAGATAGCATTCTAGACAATCTAGTTTTTATGTGCACTGATTGGGACTTAAAACTGAAAGCTAAAGAACATATAAAGAAACTGGGATTAGCTAAATAAGAAAATAATAAACTTAAAGGTTGAGGCAGGACAACATTTACTTACTCATCTTCCTGATGAAGAAAACCAGTTCACTAGCATTAAGTTACTGTAGCGCTATTAGTGGAAAGAATTTGGAAGCTGTGTGTGTGCATGCGTGTGCATCTTGGCAGATGTACAGCACATCTGTGAGCATGTGAAATTGTATGTGTGTTATGTGTGCAGTGGGGAGTTTGTATTTGCTTCAGTGTGTTTGGGTGTCACTGTGCAGGTACAGGTATGTGTTTCCAACAGAGAGACCAGTACAAAATGTATGTAAATGCACACGTGAACTTTCAGGTGTGTATGTCTGTATGATAGTACAGTTTGTGTGAGTGTCTGTGAGCATAGAATAGCGACAGGCAGACTGGCCCCCTTAGCACACTGAGCGCAGTGAAATACGACCTACTAAGATGCTATGAGACTGCTAGCCTCTGGTTGAACCTCCAATGAGGCCCACCTCTGCCTGCACCGGCACCAATTAGATAGCACCCATAATGCAATGTGAAAGATGCAGTAAGCTTGGCAGCTTTATAAACATCCTCCCTGTCTACAACTAATACTCACAGACTCTTCTTTTCAGCTTAACTTTGCTTGTGGATGTGGGTTTAGGTGCATCCAACATGTGAGTATGTGTGGACAGTGATAGATCCCATCCTCCCATGAATGCACTCTCTCTCTCTCTCTCTCTCTCTCTCTCTCTCTCTCTCTCTCTCTCCTGACTACATTATCTTATCTGATTACTCTCTCAGCCAGGATGCGCAGACATACTGGAGACTGCAGTGTAATATAACATGCCTCTATATGACTTGTGGTTGCTACATGAGATATGCCACCACACACATCATACCACCGGTAACATCAAACCTGTCTGCTTGCTTGCGAGACCTGACAGCTTCATTGTTATTAACCATATACAAGAACCAAGGCACAGAGAGGCAAGCATATCAATGCTGCAGCAAAGCTCTGTAATTATGCAGTAAATCAAAGCAATCTCCAGCCAAGCTCTGGTCAATTTATCTACAGACCCAGATTTAATGTGCACAGGGAGGATGTTTTGCACTGTGACTTGTGTACACCTAAGAACCAAATTAGGGACAAGTGATGGAGTGTAAACCATACCATACAGTTATGAATGATGCCTCTTCCCCATGCATTCTCTATCTTTTCAGCAGAAAGATAGCTTTCGCAGTGCTGGATCATAAAGTGGCAATGAAACTGTAGCCTGCCATCAGTATACAGCACTATTAAATAATCTGCTGTGTTTTCAGTGGCCTTTGGGGATGAGGCAGAGGATGGTATAAACATTAGAGTCAGGAACAGCCCTCCAGAAAGCTTTTTATACCATGTGAACAGGTGTGATCTTTGCTTCTCTGCTTTCAAACAATTGTGAGAAGTAATAAGAGACATCAAGCTTAAGATTCCGCTACAGGCTGTGAGAACACATTCTCCTTAAAGTTTATCCAAATTAAGTCTTCCTAAATCCATGTCATAACAACGTATGAGTATTATTACCCTGTAAATACTGGGTAATAGTGGTGAGATTTACAAAAGTCAAACAACTGCATCTGAGTCTTGAGTTGTATGCATGGAGCTGATATGCCAACATACTGCATCAGGTAAACTATAAAGCTGAGGAGTTAACTTTAAAATGGGCTGCAGTGTTGCTCCAATCCATCATTCTTAGATTGGTCAGCCTGGTTTGAGGTCAGGGAAAAGGATCAGCTGTTTCGGAGGGCAGAAAATCGAGGTCGGGGGAGGGAGGAAAGTGTGGGAGGATAGGAGTGAAAGTGATAGAAAGACACACGTCATGGACAGACTTATACACACACATACACAAACTGATGGTAGTCTTGAGGTAGCTGCTGAGTACGCCTCCTCCTGATTTTGTAGAGTGTAGGTGTCTGCAATCAAACGTTCCAGACCAACCGTACCTCGCTAATGGCACAAATTCATTGAAATTTTTGATACAGCACAGTAAATTGGAGATCAATTTCAAGTGAATTCTGACATCAAGTTTTAATGATTTAGCCCCGAGCGCAAAATGTTCCTGCAAGAATCTTTTGCAAATGAGACCCAGTGTCTACTAATATCTACTCCACTTTTTCAGAATTCATCTCTCCTTAGCCTTATCACACAGACAGCAGCAGAAAACAGATTCAGACTGAAGAACATGTCTTAGATATTCTTTTGTGCAATATAGATTATTTTCTATCTTATTTACCACCTTTGGCTACACAACTCTGTGTTTCTGTCTCTCTTGGTTTCTCTCTCTCTCTCTCTCTCTGCTTCTGTCTTTCCAACCAAGCCAAAGCAAGCAGTAAATCCACTGTGTTTTGGCTGCTTCTCCCTGTTGACACATTCATGAGGTCTTGTACAACAACCAAGGAAAGAAAGATGAGCGGAAGATGTGGTGGTGGTGGTGGTNGGGGGGGGGGCTTCAGAAAACAAGTTTTGAAACAGCAGGAGACAGAAAAGACACAATGTAATAGTCACAGAGTGTTTTTTGGTCAAATAACGTGGTGTCAGATTCTGTCGGAGAGCAGTGTGCGTGTCTCTGGGCTGGACATGGCTGTAACAGAGAAATCTAATGGACCAGTGACTTTTCAGATTGTAATGTTGCACTGTGCATATTAATCACACTGAGACAGACAGACGACTCCACTCTGAGGGTGGTTCAGTTACTTGCTTACAGGCAAGTATCCATTAACTTCTTCAGTGTAGGAGTGCTGATGTACAATTGGTTTTGCTTACAGCGATGGTCAGTGATCTTAGATTAGGACTCCTTTATGGTGTACTGTTTTCCAATTTTTACTGGTCTACTTTAGAATGAATGTCAGAGGCATTCCCTCCTTTTTTATGAATTGTGCCTGGTGTTCATGCATGTATGTGTATGTGTGTGTGTGTGTGTGTGTGTGTTTGTGTGTGTGTGTGTGTG
>VXCM01000064.1:0-55547 GCA_014773175.1 Lucifuga dentata | reverse complement strand
TGTGTGTGTGTGTGTGTGTGTGTGTGTGTGTGTGTGTGTGTGTGTGTGTGTGGTGGGTGAGTGGGAGTTGGGAAGTGCATGCATCTGTAAGATAGATCTAACCTTGTAATAGTATCTCTGTCTTTTGTTGCTGGTCTTCCTTCAGGGTAATCCAGAGGTCAGTCTTTGTCAGGTGGTTTTGAGATTTACCAGTTACATTCCCCTTTAAGTCTTTTGTGAAGGATGACTCAATTGCTTTTGAACTAAACCCGCTGGTTTAGCGCTCTTTTGGAAAAGCTGGAACATTGTGATTGTATACAATAGAATAGAACTGCACAGCTTCATTTTCTCCTGAAGTGAACTTTAAAGGTAGCTATTAGTTCTGTTACCACTTTGTTGGTTTTAAATATGAAAAGAAATTTAGAACAAACAGTAACTTTCTTGCTAAACAGCAAAGCCAAGAATGCAGTAATTATAGTTCAGAGATATGTGCATACGGAGTAGAATGTGATGGAAAAATGCAAACTTGCAAATACATAAAATTTTTGTCTTCAGGCAAGAACTACATTGTTTTAGAACATTTAAATTAGCTGACTCCCACATAGATCCCCTGAAAACATTTCAGAAAATGATTTTTTAAAGACAACAACAAGTCATTAAAATGAAAGATCATTTTAAATTTGCTGTTTATTCTTCTGCATTACTCTGCTTTAAGAGATCTTTAAATTAGGTGGGGAAGTGAACACCTTCAGGGACTCTGTGTTTGTGTGTGTGCATGTGAGTGTGTGTGTGTGTGTGTGTGTGTGTGTGTGTGTGTGTGTGTGTGTGTGTGTGTGTGTGTGCGTGCTTGTGCGTGTGCGTGCGCATGAATGCATAAGTGTTTGCTGTGTGTGTGTGTGTACTGTAACTATATAATATGTACACATATATTGTGTTTGTGTGTGTGTTTGATGACTGTCTCTCAAATTAATAGTCATGAATCATTCAAAACTGTTTAAAATACATAACTACTGTGCATATACATTTAGGAATCTGTTTTGAAAACTTTGCAAAGCTTTAATGTGCAAAGAAAACATTGGTCCATTTCTAATCTCCCTTGACGTAGCATCACTGTGCACACTAAGTGAAGCAGGTTGCTTTAGATACGATCTCCTTAAGGACCCCTCTCCAAAAAGTCTCCTCTGGTCTGATTGGCCAGCTGTGTCAGGCCTGAGCTGGTCACACCCACAAACTACAAATCATAAATGCTGGCCAAACACTTGCTCACTAACCTCATTCTTTGTGGGTGTCTAACAGGTGTGTAGGCAGGTAAATTCAGATGTGTTACACGACATTAAAAAAATGATGTGGAAGTAAAGGAGTAATCCCAAAAGAAGCTGTCAGGGTAGATTAGGACCAATTAGTTTGGTTTTCAGGATACATTTCAACAGATGTGAACCTCAAGTTTTGCAACTTTGGCAATATTTAACACACTACACTATATAAAAAAAAGAAAAAAAAAAAGAAAAAATAGCAAAATGCAGCAGACAAGTGTTGATGAGGAAAGTCAAAAAATCTGAATGTGTTAAATTAACTCTGATGTATGTGAATGATATAAATGCTGAAATAGTGAGGAGTTAATTAAACACTGACAAATTTGCTACGTGTACTTACACTTGGATAATTAATAATAGCACAAACTAACACAAAATATAATTGGCACTTTAAAATGTTGTATTTGTCTTCATCGCTGCTGTTTCACTTTTATTTCTAACACCACAACTTCTTGTATCTCCCTCAGTCTGGTTAAAAAAAAAACAAAAAAACAAAACTGTCTGCACTAACTCAAACATGATGCTGCATCCAGCACCAAGGATTAATCATCTCCCTGCTATACAGCCGTACTGGACTGCTCCATCTTGGCCGGGAGGAGACATCAAATGCTCTCTCCCTGCCCGCCTGCCTACTGTTTCCCCTGGAGAGACAGAGATGGGTTAGAGAGTGGAGACTGGCCTCTGGTAGTGCAACTCTCTGTGGAGTCCATATTGATTACACCTGCCACCGGCAGCTAGCTGGAGCTGTATACTCTGACAGCTGGCAGTACAGGGCGAGATGGATAACTGCTCCAGCCAACTCCAGCCAGCTATATCATCACTTGCCTCTGTAGAGGGTGTTTGGAAGGAGACATGTTTTTCCTTCTTTTTTTTTTTTTTTTTTTTTTGTCAGTGCTGTAGTTTAAGTTTATTTCCACAGTGTCCAGTTCTGGGAGGTGTTGTAAGGTACTGTGTGGCCATGTTCCAATCTCAACCATTGTTTCAAAAAGGAAAGTCTCAGAGCTGTTCCTGCATCATCCGTAACAATATATTCCTGAAACCCAGGCACTTGTGTTGATTTTATACATTTTTAATAGTGTAGAGCTTAAATTGTTTCAGAAAGTTTTAGTCAAAAATAAATGAATTGATATTAAAGCCTTGGCATTGTAATAAAAAAAAATTATTGAGAACAAAACTATTTGATCTCTCTCTCCTTCAGCCTTTGCTCTCACTGCAGCTCTTTGCATTTACAAGTCAAAAAGTTTTGGTCTCTCTCCAAAAATTTTGGTCTTTCAGTTTTTTCTCTTGCTTCAAGCTTTTCTTATTTGCATGACTTAAACTCGGTACTGGGAATTTCTGACCTCCAACTGGGAAAATTCAAAGAAAACGCCCCCTCACCTCAGAATTCCTACTCGGAACGTTGGGCAAGGTTCCTCAACCCAGAGTTCAGTATTGACATTATTTCAATATACAGTAGCTGCTCACACCATAAACAGTAATTTTTCTGTTTATAAATATTTAGAAGTATTTTGTTTAAATCAATCAGTACACAGACACACTAACTAGTTATACATAAAACACTGGCGATGCAGTTGTTGTTTTGAAAGGTTAAATAGCACATTAAAGTTAGCTTTTGTAATGAAAGAGCAGACAAAACAACATTTTCAAGTGTCAATGTTCTCTCCCACTTTCAAACACACAATGATTGCAAATGACATAATTCCGAGTTAGGGCTTCCCAGTTCCCAAGTATAAGGAACGCAGCATAAAACTCTTGCATTGCTTTGTGAATTTTTGATTTTTATATACATGACCAACTCCAGGCTTGACTATTAAAGCTTTCTTTTATTAGAGACCGAATAGGAAAAGCTGTGAAACGAGCAAGACTGAGACTCATGAAAATATTTCTGCTTTTATATCAGGCCCTGAGGACCGCTCGCTAAATTCTTAACTGTTTAGAAGGCAGGAGCAGAGACTTGTGGGAAGAGCTGAGAAGTAAAGCCAGTGTGAATCCCTTTTCCTCTCAGCTGCTGGGTATATGGTGTTGATTATTGAGATGAGCGGCTATAAACTCAATATTTTCCAAGGTGCAGTGAGAAGACTGTAAAATAGGCAAAGGCTGAAGCTCTCACACAGGAGAGCCATACAGTGAGCAAGCTAAATGGGTGTAGTGGGATTCATACGGCTTAGAGAGGATAAGGAAGTGGGATCTTGTGGTGTGTTTCTCTCATTTGTGTTTCTCTCTGTCTCTCTCCCTTCCCCTCTCTTACTGTTTTCACAGCCTAAAGGCCTTATTTTGAATCCTGTACTTTCCACACTACAGTCTGTGAAAACAGCAGTAGCAAACAGAAATTGAAATGTAATATTCACCACACTTCTGGTCATTTGGTTTTAGAAAATCCACACATTAAATTAGAATATGAACAAAACATATATCTTATAAAGATACAGTATGTGACAATAGGTGGCTCACTTTTCCAGAGTTGTCCCACTGAAGTTGAGCAAACATTTGCTCTGCTTAATTATTCATATTTCTCTGTATTATTCTCGCTGTCTTTATCAGTCTGTGCTTTGTAATTTCTGCTTTCGCTGCAAGCACAACCTCCCCCAACCATGCATCTGTCTTTAGTAGCAATCATCAAAGACCAGCAGCTCCCCTGACACTGTTATAGGAATCTGGGATCAAGTTGCTCTGCTTTTATTTATGTGTAGTTGCTGGGTGTTTTAATATCTTCTTGCGATCTGAGAGCTTGGTCTGTTTTGACCCAGCCATTATTTTTGTGGTAGGAACCACAGAAAACCAGACCTCGGGGTCTCATGAGAGACAGAATCAAAGAGTAAAACCAGAGAGAGAATCAGTTTTGGTATTTTGAGAATCAGTCACCCAGCTGCCTGTCAGAGAGTAGCATCTCAGCTGTCTGCTGATGCTTGATAAAGCAGGAGACATGCCTAAGCATTAATGGAACTGAAACAAAAATAAACCATTTCAAGTATAAAAAAAGATGCACATACACAGCTGCGTAAAAGTTGGCAGTGTTTCCTTTGATTTATTCCTCTGGGGGAAGAAGGACGGTATTTGTGTGTTAGGAGCACAAAAAAAAAAAAAAAAAAAAAAAACCAGCACACAAAGAACATTCCAAGTTCGCCACAGGAAATCAATTTATTTGAGGGGGCAGCCAGGCTAAAAATAGGGAGGGCCCCAAACAATAGCGTTGGAATTAATTGCCCAGATTTTGTGAGAAGGCAAGAAGACTCTAGAGAGCCCAGGTTTATTCTCTGTCTTGTTTTCCTGTGCATCTGTGTTATGGAAATATTAGTCCGGACTAGTTGTCAGGTTATTTTGTTTTTGGCATATTTCTGCTTGTCTGCAGCTGTCAAAACACAACTGAATCTCAATCATTTTCTTCCCTGATATGATGATTTACCACTCGTCAACGCCACTGCCAGCTGCCTTATTTGACAGGATACGATGATTTATCACAAGTTCTCCACAGTAAATAGACAATAACTGTTTTGTCACACTCCACCGAATTCTAACTGGGTTTTCGGGAGTGTGTGAGGGAGTGCTGTAGGGGCCTTATGGGGGTTGATGTGCCGTTTTTAATGAGATCTCACAGCAGTGTTTAAATATTTAACTGTTCCTGGTGAAGCCTCTCCAACAGCCGCCAGGCAAAACTGGTGAGGTTTCATGCAATCATCACACACTATACAGCACCTGAAAACATCAGAAAATAAGCACAACCCGAATATATAATGGCATTTTGAATACACAGCAGGCTGTGCCTAAAAGCTGCACCTATCAGCAGAGGTGCTGTCTTTGCCCTACAAATAAGTATTCAGACACCATGACAAAGGCTGAGCATGATAATGAAAAACTGCTGATTTATACATTTGTTTTTAATGGGATATTTTCAAAAAATTTTCTCCCCCCAACAAAATACTTCCCCATCTCTGCCTCCTTTTTGCCTTTTCCACATCATTTTGAACTTGGCTGCATGTTTTTTGAGAAATATTTCACCACCAATAAGTTCAAATCCTACATCTTTCATGTTTTACATCCCACCCTCCATCAGTCCACTGAGAACAGGTTTGGGTGTCTGCCACCACCCGCTGTGTTCACAGGGAATGAAAGTGGTAGTGGTGTTGTTGAAGGGTGTGTGTGTATGCAAGTTGTATGTTTAGATGTGTGTGTATGTGTGTGTGTGGAGTGCTTGTAGAGATAGTAGATGGAGCAGGCTGAACAATATTTAGGTGGCAAATGGGAGGTTAAATGGACTACAGAAGGGAGATGATTTGTAATTGTAATCATGTATGTACTGCAAGTGTGCTCTATTGGATTATGGGAACTCAGGGAGATAATCTAATAAATTTAATTTAATCTTGTCTCCGAGTCCTTAAAATATGAATTTAGTTGAGCAGACTATTCTAATCTCGAAATGTAAATGTGCTTTTCCTTTTATACACATTCTGCAATCGCTCTTTTTAATCTGATTTTCATAATCCAGTTAGTTGTGATGCTTTACACAACAAACCTGGCAGTTATTAAGAATGGCTGATGTTGTTGGCAAAAAAACTGGGATGTATTTGTGGCTGCTACATATTTGGGGGTGAGGATAGTATTTGGGAAACAAGCTGTACCTGCCAGCTGGAGGAATCCAGAGGGGCTGAAGCTCACAGATGACAGCATCCATGCAATCTCACCCCCTCCACCTCCCTCTTCTTCTNCCCCCCCTCCCTTCACAGACAAACACAGCCCATCCCTGCCAACTCAGCTCTCCCAAAATCCACCATCGTATCCAATCACAATTCTGAGGTCCCACTGATTGAAAGGAGCGTTATTAGCTTCCACTAACCTGCTCATTCCGTGCATAAAATGTTGTTTATTTGACAAGGGATGTATATCGACGTTGCTGTAAGGTTCTGTAGACTTTTTGGCTGCCAAATCATATGCATGACTCCTCTTGCCATGCTGCTTCATGTGGCTGCCAAGTGAGGCTCACTAGCGTCTTTGCCAAGAGACCCAGTCTAGCATTCAACCCCTCCCCACCCCTGACACACACATACACACCCATACTTCATGTTACCCTGATGCCCTCTCTCCCTCCCCCACCCTATACCAGCCCTATGCCCTCCCCTACCCCCTCAGTCTCCATACCACACTCATTATTAATGATCTGAGGGACAGCATTCATTTGATCTATTACTTAGGATGGGACGGCGGCTGCTGTGCTGCTGCATCCCTGCTGGATCTTTAATTATTTCATGGAGGGCTTTCCTCCTCTCCCCTGCTTTTTCTCTGTTGTGCAGATGAAATATTGAAGTTGGGGTGTGTAGTGCAAAGTGGCCCCATACAGGGTGAGGTGTGTGTGCATGTATGCTTTTCTGTTAGTTTGTGTATGTGTATAACTGTGTGTAACTATATACATACATGCATGGACACACACGTCTCTGTGTGTTTGTGTGTGTGAGGCCAAGCGCCTCCTCTACGTCTCAGACAGATCTTAGTTTTTCTAGGATCTGTCTGGACTTGGATTTTTTTTTTTCTTGCACCTACAGTAGTGAGGTCACCAACAGAAAGTGGATTGCATTAGATTTTTTTTTTTTTTTTTNATTTTTTTTTTTTTTTTTACCTCAAACTAATGTGGAACTAATGTTTGTGTTATGTATCTAATGTTTGTGTTATTGTGTTTGTGTATCCTGGCTATCCTACAAAAACAACTGAACAAAATTAATGTTTTAAAAAGGAAAACACTATTAACAAATGCAGAGAGAATTATTTTCATTGCATGTGTAATGCGCAATGATTGTGGCCCATTAATGTCATATTAACACCAGTGCTGAGCAATAATGGCATGATACCACCACTCACTTTTGGATTCCAAGAATAACAAAGCATAACAACATCTGCCATGGAAATACAGTTTACACTACAGACATCCACAACTGCAAACTTTCCCACCAGGATATGATGTATAATGTGCATGCAATACCTAATTGCTTTTCTCCACTACTGAGACAAGAGGCTATACTGTGTTAAAAACTTTAAAAAAAAAAAATATTAAATCTATTTATTTAACATACAATACATTTATAGACACATCCAGGAAGAACTTGCAGCTAAGCTTGTATGAATACAGCAAACTACTCTGAGCCATTAACCTCGTGTAGGAATCCATACTCCATAAACATAATGATACCTTATTCTAGTTTATGTTATTACATGTGATGGTAATATTTGCATCTACAGCACCTCTCCACTCAGTGAAACATTGGATTGCTGTAATTGGTAGTAGGAGTAATCCATGCGCTTATGTGGGGGAGCATTGGAATGACATTGATATACAGCGCTCCATTAATTGCCATATGAATAGGGTCTGCAGTGGCTGGCGCTCTGCTGATGCATCACAGTAAAAGAGATGGGTCACTCTGTCTTCTCCAGCCCGCAGCTTTGCCAAGCTCATAATTACTAAAACCCCCAATTAATCTTCCCATCACATAGGCCAAATATACACTTCCTCCCTATATAAATGAGTTACAGTATATGATTTAAATGTGCATGCTTATGTGTGAGCATTTCTGTTTATGCAGGTAGCTGTGCATGTGTGCATTTATGAGTGTCTGTACCCTGAAGAACATCACGTACACACAATGACTATATGTTGTCAATGCACTCTGTAGCTCAGCCTCAAACACAGGTTATTATTATGGATGACATCAGTAATTTTAATGTTACACAAATGAACTCAATACACATGCTATCTGTAGTATGACAACACTGTAATCATATAATGCATCCATACAAGCCTAATAAAACACACCATAATGGTTAAAGTCTGAAGAGTCCACGTCTTAGGCTTATATGAGACATAATCAATCACAGACCACAACCAGACATTTCCTCAAATTCATTTTTTCCTTTAATCTGACACATTATTCTCATAAATGAATAGTGTCTCTTTTGAAACTATAAACTGAATCTGATAGATTTTCTGCATTTTTTATTCTTGTGGGTCTACTGCACACTTTTCAAAAACAGACTTTGCCCAGTTTATGTGCTTAAATAAAATCTAAGTAATTGGTGATACACAAATGTTTAATTTCATTTCCTCAGTGTTTGTTCAAATACAGCTGGTTGTCACTTTGAATCGAATCACTGCACTTCTGATTTCTGACAGGTCACAATAGCAAATACATGTACACTTGACAGTCCTATTTACACATACATGTGACTCTTTTGTGTGTATGTGTGAACATGCCCACATGCATGTGTGTGAGCATGAATATGTATTTGTGATTGTAGGATGTGGATCTGGCCCCTGGCCATTCAACCTTTACTCATTCTGAATAAAATTCCCTTTCCTTGCTCCAATCTGCCCACCATCTCCCCTGCCGCATTCATAACACCTTAGTGGCATCTACTGGTGAAAAGAGGTACTGCGTCGTCCACTTGATGCTTGGCAGCCAGGAGGGGAGACGGAGAACTGTTTACAAGTGGCATTTGCCCCTAATTAAGAGCAGCACTTGTTGGAGCACTTGGTCTGCAGGAGGACTAGCATCCACAGTGATGCAAGCTGGGCCACTGATTCTCTGGTAAGCTTCCTCCACTCTGCAGACACACATGCACAAACACAAACACACAGGTCAACAGCAACAATAAACTAATGCAATGAAGACAATAAAAACATGGCAGCACACATTCCATATCACATTAAATAATCTGTTTCCAGGATACTTCAAATTTTCTGACAGCTCACCGGACAGTGATAAAATACACAACATCTGAGAAATATCTGAGAAGCAACACAGATGGCTCAGAGCGTAGCCATTTCCTGACACAAATGAAGAATAGCTCTCGTGATGTGATTGACCAACTCTGTGGAATCTCTCACTCTCTCAGTGGCAGCCGTCTCCCTCCATTTTCTGCTTCTCTCGGCCAAACATCTGGCTGCCCCGTGTGGAAAGGCCATTATGTCAGGATAGAGGATGAATGAAAGTAGCCATCGACCTGTCTGCGCAGCAACTGACTGGCCCAGCACTGCCTGTGAGTTTAAACCAGCTTAATGGAGTACAACATCTCAGCAACTAATCACCTGTTCTTTCTCATCAGCTGCTTCCCCCATGAGGCTGTAATTGATTGTTAAGTGTTTGATGGGTCAGGCTAAGGCTCAGCTGACCTGACTCAGTGAAATGTGCGGCGCAGTTTGTGCTCCCATCTGTGGTTTTACAGTTTTGCACTCTGGAAGAACTGCTTTCATTACAGACTGCAGCATTTGTCCACATGTCACAATGCTACATGTGTCAACAGACTATCTTTGTCAATAAATCTTTGGGTCTCATACCAACTGTCATATTGTCCTTCTGCCTGATTAATAGACTGTAGGTATAATGCAAACCTGCATTAAAAAAAAAAAAAAAAAAAAAAAAAAATCCTATAACAAGAAACATTGCTTTTAGCATGAGAAAGTGTCCACCACCACCTCTATCTTGTAGCCAACATGCTAAACCATTCGTCTAAGGATGGAGAAAGACTTCCAGCATGAAGTCTCACTTATAGCAAGCAGAAAGTATTGCCATTTCATTTTTCTATTTTTATATTAAATTTTTCTACAGTTAAGTAATCTTTAACATAGAGATTTGACCTTCTTATGCTTGAATGTACTGTATATGCCACTTAGCAGCAAAGAAGTGACCAAGGCAATGTAGATGGATGACATCATGCCTGTGAGTTAATCAGGTTGCTATGGAGAAAGGAAAAGTGATCAGTTGTGCTCTCGCTCTGGAGTGTTACATTACCAAGGACTCTTTGGTAACAGAATAAGTGTTCATCAGAGTGTGTGTGCATGCTGTGAATGTAACGTACAGATACATTATGTACATGCATCTTACCCAGTGCTTGAAGTGGACAACAAAAGGTGATAGTACTTCCCTTGTCCGTGCTGGTTACCATTGGCTAGTCATCGGGTCAGGTCTGGGGGGTGGGGGGTCATGTCCCAGAAAATCTCCCTTATTTTCAAAGCTCAATGTTGACAGGTATGTACTGAGTTCACAGTGGTTTTTACTTTATTTAATGCGTGGCCCTTTGACTGTGAGAATGAAATTTTATTGGCCCCCGTCCTCATCAAAGATGCCCATCCCTGGTACATATGCAGTAAATAAGCAGTCCCCCCATTTAATTTGTCCGGCTGCAATGCAACCTTTACTATTGTTTTCCTCTGCATTGTTCTGCAGTAGAGTACGGAAGATTTATGAGAGGTTCCGGTACTCCCAAAAATGTCCCAGTACTCTGANTTCTGCAGTAGAGTACGGAAGATTTATGAGAGGTTCCGGTACTCCCAAAAATGTCCCAGTACTCTGAAATGAGAATCACAGAGGTCTCGGTACTGTGTACTGCTGAGTACCAGCCCACTTCAAGCACTGATCTTACCTGAGTCTGAAAAGCTGGTTTTGATCCAGCTCTTGTTCCTCTTCAGTCTTTCCTTGACCTCTGATCCTCAACCTCCTCTTTCTCTCCTCAGGGTCAAGGGTGAGCAAGACCACCAGGCTGGGTTGGAACAGGTCCTCAGGCCAACAGTACACCTCTGAACCCTCTGCTGGAAGCTTACAGACTGGACCACTCACCGCTGTGGCAATAGCATAGGCTGCTGTGCTGTGCCAGAATCTGGGTACAGAAAATGGATGGATTGAAAGGGGACAAATGGATAAGTAGGTAAGACAGATGGATGAATTGTGTCAAGGAGAGATTGTTATTGTATTGTTCTCTCTATCCTCTACAACTTTTTAAAAGAGAGAAAAAAGCCACAAACCAGGTTCCAGTGATAAGATTCCACCTTTGACATTGCAGTTGTCTTACCTGTCAACAATGACAGGTGTCTGCATGGCCTTCTGGCCTATTTCTTCTGCTGTGATGTAGTTCCCCAGAGCATAGAAAACCCTGCGAATGAGGGGTGGCTCCTGATCAAAGCGGGCCCTCCATGGGGACAAGCACTGGGGAGGGGACCGTAGCAGAACAGCTCCCAGAGTTTCCCGCAGAGACTCGGTCAGAGTGGTCTTACCTGTGACAGGAATAAGGAGGAAAGACAAACTACTGGACATGAACCTTACAGAGCATCAAATGTTGGATTCATTCATTCATCTCTTTTGAAATCTGTAACAAGGTGATTCTTGAAAAGTTGGCTGACATACAGTAAAAGCCCGTTTTACATGCTTGAGCTTTCATAAGGTTTGCAAAGAGTATTAGATGAGCCACATATTCAATAAACCCTCTTCACAGTGATGTAACTTTTCTGAGGTCATGATACATGATATTCCATTAGGCCAAGAACACTGGCAGATAATGTCTTTAGCAGAGAGATGGGATATCACTTTAGCAAGACATCTATACATCAAACTGCTCGTATATTTATTTATGAAGTAATGGCATTAACCTGTGGCATCCAGTCCCTCTATGACAATAACAGGGAAGTCTGGTTTACTTCTGGCCTCAGGTCTGTTGCTCAGCAGCTCCAGTACAGACACAGACTCAGGGATGATGTCACCACACTGCAGAGCAGACACACACAGTTAGAATCTGCTGACAGAATTTGCTGCTGATTTTCTGGCACAGAAAACACACACACACACACCATGGACCTTATTCTGAATAAGTAAAGTTTAGTCTCATCAGTTTAAAAAATTGATACCTCCACTTTTGGGATTTACGTGTTTTCAGATGAGTTAGAACAAAACGGGGAAGGTAAAGAAAGACGAAGGGAAAAGGGAAAGAAGGAAGGGCAGCACAAATGATAGAAGGAAATCAGATATATGACATATATTAGTGATATTTCATGAGTTTATCTAATGTTGCTTGTATGTGCAATCTGAATGTACAGGGTAACTGAAAACTACCAAGCAACCATTTTTGGGTTATATGAAGGTGAAAAGTCTATCTCTCTGGGCTCATATCACTAATCAGTGACTGCAGACACTAAGAGCTATAGTAAATTGTCGATGTGCCACAGTGAATAAGATTGATGAAATTTGTTGACAAACAAAAATATGGATAGATGCAACCAGTTTTACTTTCAGCTGTTATTAAAATATGTGCCTGTGTTTTAAAATGTCTTTTCACCTGATAATCACCTAACAAAATGTTTGGCGTATTCAGTCATCAGATACATGAAATGTTACGAAGTAAAATTAAAAAGTCCCCCAAAATGTAAGAAGTAAATTACAAAATATATATATATTTAAAAAATCAAAGTACAGTATTTGAGTACAGGTATGCGAAATTTTGTTTTTGTTTGTTTTTTTTCACTCTCTGCTTGGGCTGGTGTAATACCTTCTTCTACCACACGAGTGCGACATTTCTCAAATATCTTTAAAACTCAAATGCTACACTGAAATAAACTGTTAATTTATATATTTGTGAAACAAATCTGTACAAATGTGAGCACAGGAGACGACAGAACCTTCTGGAGAACTTCATAGGCCTTCTCAAAATTGTAGAACACATCAGAGTTGATGATGTTGAGAGTAGCTGGGTGATAATTCGGCTCTTCTGAGGGAACCACGCAGTATTTCTGTGACATCTCCATCTGGCTACCAGAAACAGACCACAGATGCTGAGTCCACAGACCACCGCTTTCCCCTCTTAGGTATGAACACACTAATACTGGCTCTTTCTGTGCCAAATCACTCAGGAGTCTCTCTGTCAGAGAGGAGCACTCAGATGTTAAAAAGTAACCTTTGATGAGAGAGTCTTTAACATTTGGCAGAAATGACAAAATGGGAGAAAAGTGGCATCCTGGAGGAAAGTCTCTCAGCAGTTTCTCTCTCAGCTCCGCGTAAATCTTGGCTCTCTGAATTCTGTCACTGCTGCAGACATGAAGAGAGTAACATCTGTCATATTGGTGTGTTTTTCTGAAAATCCGTGGCATTTCTTCTCCCCGGTGCTTTTCTTGAAGTGCAAAGTAGAAAAATGCTCCATCAAGCTCCACCGAGAAAACACGAGAGGACCACCGATTAACGAGAGACATGCAGTGTCTCGCCATGTTTTGGACAGACTCGATAGGTTTCCAATGTGGTAAAACGATAACAGCGAACGTTAAGTAAGCTGCAGGGAAAGCGAAAGTAAGACTCTGCACCGGGCAGGCTAAACGAAACTTAACTTGCAAACGATTATCTGAAAGCCTTATTTGTTTGTTTATTTATTTATTTATTTATTTGATACTGAGAAGCATCTGTAAAAGCTGCCATGGAGTCATTGAAAACCCGCATATTATAGAATAAAATAAATATTCAAAGAAACAATTTATTCTGAAATAAAACAACCTAAAAATAAGCAACGCATAGATGAATCAAAATAAGCATGTTACTTCTATCAGAAATCAATGCACACAAATTGATCTCATTGTCGCTTACAGATTTGATATGGAACTAAAAAAACAAAAACAAAAAAACAAACAAAAAAAAAACGCGGATAGCTATAATAATATCGTATTTTGTAGCAGTTACCCTATAAGCTGTAATAGATCAATAAAATAGGACAATACATTTTGGCATGTCGCCATGTTTCTGCAAAGGCAAAATCATTTTGTGCTTCAATGAAGCTGCACTGTGCTTTAGTTATTATTATATTTTATGGTATCTTTTATATCACTATAATTCTATACTATTCCCATATTGTTTACATTTCTGCTCATTTTTCCATCTGTGCAATTGGAGGGGGCACACTGGAGGGGTCAGTGCTCAATCATGTGGGTTTCGTTTTTCCTTGATTGTAAACAGAAACTAATGTCAGCTGACATTTTTTGCATCGCTATTTAAGATGCATCAGCTTCCACAGTGGATCAGAACAGCTGTGACACGTTGGGAAATGTCTTTTTACTCATCTCAAGCCTTTCTCTGAGGCAGCTTCTGCAGCTCTGTTTCAGCACCCTGCACTGCATCTTCACCAACATCTTTTCCAAAGTTTATTCCTGGACAGCAGGAGCTGAACGTCTGCAGCAGAAGGACGCGAGGGATGACAAAACACCGGATCAAAAGAAATCAAATCAAAGTACGACGATTCCAACAAGCGTGAACTACCATTTCTTACGCACCTGTAATTATAAATGTGGATTTTGTTTCCACACTGCAAAAACATCCTTCGTCCTCCCTCTGGATGAAGCCAAAAGGGGCCTCAAACTTCTGAAGGAGTCAGGTAAACATGACAAATGATATGTTTTTTCTACTTATTTCTGTTATATTTCTTCTTTTATTTTGTGTCGATCCATTTGCATGCTGATGATTCTTTATCCATTAGGCATGGAAAAGATCAACTTCTCTGGCGGAGAACCTTTCTTGCACGATAAAGGAGAATATCTGGGGAAACTAGTTCAGTACAGTAAACAGGATCTCCAGCTCCCAAGTGTCAGTATCGTCAGCAATGGAAGTCTGATTAAAGAAAAATGGTTCCAGAAATATGGTAAGCTTCCTNCCCCCCCCCAAGTTAGTGTGATGCAAAGCTCAATAGTCAAATTCATTATTTTATTGGACATTGAACAATTTTTATTTGTAGTTTTTTCTCAGTTATACACTAGATGGCAGCATTGTTGTATGAAGATAATTCTCTCTCTCTCTCTCTCTCTCTCTCTCTCCTAGGTGACTATCTGGATATCTTGGCCATTTCCTGTGACAGTTTTGATGAAGAAACCAACCGGTTGATTGACAGAAGTCAGGGCAGGAAAAGCCACCTGGACAACCTCTACAAAATTCGCAGCTGGTGCCAGCAATACAAAGTTGCCTTCAAAATCAACTCAGTTATCAACACCTTCAATGTCGATGAAGACATGAGCGAGCAAATCAACCAGCTTAACCCAGTCAGATGGAAGGACAGAAAAGGAGAGTGTGCATGTGTCTGGGCGTGTGTATGTGTGTGTCATCCTCTCTGACTGTGTTTCTGTGTTTTGTTCAGGTGTTCCAGTGCCTGTTGATAGATGGGGAGAATGTAGGGGAGAATGCACTCAGAGAGGCAGAGAGGTTTGTCATCAGCAACCAGCAGTTTCAGGAGTTTCTGGACAGACACAGCAGCATCGGCTGCCTTGTTCCAGAGTCCAATGAGAAGGTATTGCAACTCATGAACTTGGAATTCTGTAAAGAATGCAATAAAAATGATTGTGGTTATGTTTATGTGCATGGTGTGACATGCATTTGGCAATCATCTGCATAATGTTTTAATACAGTAGAAAAGGAAGACAAGATTATCCAGTTTCCTCATAAATGGAGCATACATACCCAGCTGAAGTGTCATTTCAGACACTTTTTTTTTTGTCAAGGTCTGACCAAAGATCCAGTACTGGAAATTCATTTATTATACAACTTNAAAAAAAAAAAAAAAAAAAAAAAAGGAGCAATAGCAGCAATGTGCAAACCATTTTACGACCACATTAACCACTTTAACTCAGGTGACATTGGCTCTAAGTGGCAATGTTTGAATAATTTTTTGTAACTGGTCCTGTGTGTATACTTTAAAAAAAAAAAACACTACAGGAACTGAAAAAGTACACAAACAGATAAGAGTCAGTGGATGGAATGAGATTCTTAAAGGATAATACCAGTAATTTTACATGTTTAAACTCAATAAACATTACCCGTTTGCCAACCATTTTCCAAAATGTAAAACTGTATTTTAATTTTTGTTTTGCAATTTTTGATTTTCCCTAATCTTTGAAAAATTAAATGTTCCACCTTAAAATTCAATGTTTTGCCTTCTAACACATATGCCCAAATACAGAAGTCATGTTTTCATTTCTCTGGTAAAAGCAGTCTTCTCCAGGGAGACATACATTTTCTTCTGTGTAGCTGTGTGTTGGTTTAGTTAAATTAAGTAACTTTGACAAAATATAATGGCATTGTGTGGTTAACTGTGGTGGATTACTTATCTCAAGTACGTTCCAAGTCTTTACAGGTTGATTTTTATGGAATGAACTGAACTCAGTGGCAGTCTGGAAGGTAGGAAAAACCATTCTAAAATGTATCGCATATGTAGTATGGTTTGGAATATGGTTGGCAGTAATTTAACGTGTATACAGGTTGTATTTATTGGGCTCAAACATATAAAATCACCTGTATACTCCTTTTAAGAAAAAAAAAACATTTCATATGGGGCCCCTAGGAAAATGTGGAGGCCTATATCTACATGCAAAATATCATTAATGTTGATAATGAGATGACAGGGTACAGAAGGAACAAAAGTAATGCATGTGGTTTTTGTCTTTTCAGATGAGGAATTCCTACCTCATCCTGGATGAATATGTAAGTACTTTGTGTTGTTTATGGATTAAACACACTTCTCATCAAAGGATCACTACTTTCACATATTGTACCATATAAGTCTTACTTTAATTTGACTGTTAGAGAGACTGAGCCATTAACTTTTCTGCTAAATGTTATTTTAAGTCTTGAAGTACTTTCCTCCAAGCTTGCAGTAATTCAATGACACTCAATGATGCTTGGAATCATTAAACAGAGCTGAAATGTTGAAGTTTGGCCTTACTCTGCTTATATAAATTTGCTACTTTGTCAGGCATTTGACTGAGAAAAAAAAAAAAANAAAAAAAAAAAAAAACAAAACTCTTAACCTTCCTTTGGCTTCATCTTTTTGCCATTAAATACTCCAAAACATGGGTAACTTATTACATTTGATGAAGTTTGAAATATGTAAGACATCATAGTGTTTTGCCCTCTTTCAGATGCGTTTCCTGGACTGCCGAGAGGGAAGGAAGGACCCATCCAAGTCCATCCTGGACGTTGGTGTGAAAGAGGCCATTTGCTTCAGCGGCTTTGATGAGAAAATGTTTCTAAAAAGAGGAGGAAAATACTTGTGGAGTAAAGCTGACATGAAGCTGGAGTGGTGAATTCTGCTCCTCCTTTATTTCTGCTTTACCTTGGTTGAGTGAAAGTTACATTACACCGACAATTTTTATTATCATTTCCAGTTATGTTTATATAAATGTGGTACCTTCATGGGTTCCAGTAGGAATTTGCTTATGACCAACGTCTATTGAAATGTGTATTGTGAAATGTGTAAAACAAGTAAAACTTTGCAAATGTTTGCTTTCTCATAAATAAACATTATTACCTTTGCTAAGGAGGTTGTGTGATCACTAGCATTTGTTTGTTTGTTTGTTTGTTAGCAGGATATCTCAAAAAGGTATGTATTGATTTGGATAAAATTTGGGAACCCAATGAGAAATGTTGAGAGAAAGAAGTGATTATATTTTGGAGGTGATCCAAATCATATTGTGGATCCAGGATCCAGAAGACGTTTTTAGCCTATAACATCAATGCTAATTGGTAGATTAATGAGATTTAGCATGGTTCTTGTTTTTTTTAACAAAAAGAAGATCTACTTATTTTAGGGAGGTTTTTTTATTGGGGCGCTCTCAGACTGCCTTCTTGTTTGCATACAGAAGCCATTTTTATTGTGACCAAATATTTAATTAAAAAAGAAAAATGTGTGAAAGTGTCCAAAGTTTTATTTTCTTTATTTATTTATTTATTTATTTATTTATTTATTTTTTGTCATTTTATTTTAGTTAAGCTGAGCTCAGTTCAATTAAGTTCCATATTTCAGAATACATGCTGAAAATTATTATTATTTTTTTTGGTCTCTTATGGGGCTGCCCTATAGGCCATGGCATATGTTACAAATGCAGTGATGTTATGACAAATACATTATCTGCCATACAATCTCTGGTCAAAACAATCATGATGTTTCCTTACTGTATTTTGCTCATGAACAGCTATTTTCCTGAAATGTCAGCCCACTGGAGTATAGCAGAAATTAGGTCATCTAAAATTGGACACAGCGGCTCATGTAATGTGACGTATGAGTTCCTAACAAAGTTTGAAATTCCAGTTAAGTAAGTTGGACAAGGTTGTGGATTTGTTCTAACTCTTCACTATTATAAGTTATACTCTATTCCATTTTTTTAAGTGGACATTTTTGTGGAGAATGGTAAAACTGTATGAGAGCTCAAGTCTGCTAACATACTGCAGAAGATGATTAGGCAACGGTTGTTTATACAAAAGAATACATTAGTAGTAATATGCTATTTGTTTTTCCTTATACATTTTATAAAGGAGATTAAATCTGTTGCTACAAGTTGCAGCTGTGTTTTGATAATGTCAGGGTACATTTATTTAAAGGACCATACTAGTGATTTTGCATGTTTGAGCCCAATAGATATAACCCATATACAGCCAACCATTTTCCAAAATATACTACTGGAGCAGCAAATATTTGTTTTTACTACTTTCCAGACTGCCATTAGTTTCAGTTCATTCCAGTAAAAATCAACTTGTAGAGACTTGCAATGTGCTTGAGACAGCAAACAAGACGTGTTAAATTTTTTTGTGTGAAGAAACTTAATTAACCGTCCAACATGGAGCAGCAGTGAAGAAAATGTGTCTCCGTCAGAGAACACAGTACCAGTAGAAAACTGCTTAAATTAAAATGACTGCCTTCTCGAAGGCAAAACATTGAATTTTAAAGGACATACCAGCGATTGTGCACGTTTGAGCCCTAATAAATTCAATTTTCATACGTGTTACTTTACTGACAACCATTTCCCAAAGGATAAAACCATATTTCAGCTTATATTTTGAAAAAATTTCTCTTTCAAAATCAAATGTTCAAGTGATACACCCACCTTAAAAATCAATGTTTTGCCTGCTAATAGTTATGCAGCCTTTTAAGGCTGCATAACTATTAATCACTATTAATTAACTATTAATCACAATTAAATCTAAGGAGGTCATTTAAAGGTTGTTTAAATTTTTCAATAAACACAGGTCTTCCTTTGGGATTATATTCCCTGGTGTATTTTCAGATAACTGTGCTTTTTATTGTGCTTAATCGCTAAACTTACATAACTTTGAAAAAACTCTGAATACACTGTTCGCAACGATGGATTACCTATCCCAAGAACGTTTCAAGTATCAAACAAGTTGATTTTAATAGTATACCAGAATGAACTGAAACCAATGGTGGTCTGGAACGTAGTAAAAATAATAATAATTATTATTATTATTATACTACCCAAAGCATACTACCGTTCCAGTAGTATACTTTGGGAAATGACTGTCAATAAAGTTACGTGTATGAAAATTGATTAGGCTCAAACATGCCCAATTGCTGGTATGGTCCTTTAAGCAGAATGTATCACATTTGTATTTGAAAGATTAGGGGATTTGGCAAAATAACACAAAAACTAAAATACTGTTTAATGTTTTAGAAAATGGTTGGCAACGTGTATGTGGGTAGTATTCATTGGCTCAAACATGCAAATCCACCAGTATGGTCCTTTAAGATGGCATAATTACATTTATTCAGCCCTCATTGCTCAGTTATTTCCCTGGGTTTTTTTTTTTTTTTNAAAAAAAAAAAAAAAAAAAAAAAAGAGAAAAGAAAGAAGTCAGTTCCGGTGTTTGGCCAGCGAGAGGCGCTCTCGTCAGTGGAACTCCAGAGTGCTGCAGACAGGAATCCTGTCACGGACTAATGGCGTCTCTCCAGCGAGAAGCAGCTGATTTCCCACCGAGCTCGGCAGCAGGATCGGTGGAGAGGNGTCTCTCCAGCGAGAAGCAGCTGATTTCCCACCGAGCTCGGCAGCAGGATCGGTGGAGAGGTAAACACGCCGCCCCCGCTTTTCTCTGCAACGCCATCGCTTCTTCTTTTTCGCAGGATTTGAGAAACGGTCGGACGTTGCGCACTCTTCTGTAACCGAGACTAGACCGCTGTTCCGGTACACAAACAAATCCTACTGTCAAGTCAAACAGAAGGAGAGTCAGCTGCAGCTCTGTTTGGGTTATTCCTCTCTAGTCTCGGTGATTGTTGGTGTTATTGCTGCACCAGGCCGTGATCAGTAGCGGGTCAAATGTTTCCACCCTGACACAGAATAAACATGGGCATCACCCAGTCTGAGATCTCCTCCTCCTCCTCCTCCTCCTCCTCCGTCTGACTGCTTGGCCACCTCTTCGCTAATCCAATTCAGGAGATCATCTTTTCAGCCCTTCCGGAGGTTACACCACCAACACGGCGTTATCTCACAACGCCAGGTAAGATTGCCTTTTTTGCTTCTAATATCTGTAGATACTACAAACTAGGGGTGGCATCTGCTTCTTCTTCTTTTTTTTTTTTTTTACGCATGTTCTCCACATCCTGTTGTTGTTTTACACTAATCTGCGCTGTGTGTAGCTGATATCTGAGTGACTATTTTTGAAGCTTTTAAAAATAGTCCATTTCATGAACATTTGTAGTAAGCAGATGACAAGTCATTGGCTGCAGGGAGCTCCATCAGTCAGATTTTGAATGTGCTCATGATCTTACAACCATATTTATTGCTGTATGTATACTTGTTGTTGTTGTTTACACTATTGTCCTCCATGGCTTTAAATCATCTATTCCCCATTCAGCAGCTGTATCTGAACTCTAAACACAACACGCTCACAGTGCACGGCCCCACTGAACTCTCAAAGGTCACACACTGCCCTGCTATTTCCATTTTAAGCAGCAGGTTCCCCTCAGGGTGCAGGCAGAGTAGACATGGCTATGAAACCAGGCTACTAGAAAATAGATGACAAGCCTGTGAGCCGTCATCTGACATGAAATCCATTCCTAAAATATCCTACGTATAAAGTGCTGCCATCTTTACTTTACTGCTGTGATAACCTGCAGTCTTTAAGTTATCTTTCTCAAATATGAAAGCCAAAATATGATCAGTAGCATTGAAATTAGTTGATCAACTGTGAAACATTCTAGCTTCTCAGTCTCGAGGATTTACTGCTTTTCTCTTTTACTTTCAATCTGTTTGGCCTTTTAACTGTTGTTAAAGGACCATACCGGCTGTTTTGCATGTTTGAGCCTAATATATTCAATTTTCATACATGTAACGTTACTGACAGCATACTACACCAAAGCATACTACTGGAATGGTGAATTAAACATTTTTTTCCTACCTTCCAGACCGCCATCCACTTCATTCTGGTACGCTATTAAAATCAACTTGTTGATACTTGAAACGTTCTTGGGATAGGTAATCCATCATCATGAACAAGACGTGTATTCAGGGTTTTTTTTCGAGGTTATGTAATTTTAGTGTTTAAGTGCAATAAAAAGCGCAAAGTGAATGTATGTCTCCACCAGGGAATATAGTCCCAAANTAGTGTTTAAGTGCAATAAAAAGCGCAAAGTGAATGTATGTCTCCACCAGGGAATATAGTCCCAAAATAAGACCTGCATTTATCGAAAAATTTAAACAACTTCATAAGGCTGTGTAACTATTTGCAAGAAAAACATTGATTTTTAAGATGGGTCTATCACTTAATATTTGATTTTAAAAGATTAAGAGATTTTGCAAAATATCAGGAAAGCTGAAATATGGTTTTATCCTTTGGGAAATGATTGTCAGTAACGTAACATGTATGAAAATTGAATATATTAGGTTCAAACATGCAAAATGGCTGGTATGGTCCTTTAAGAGAAAACAAACAATTGGAAGTGTTACCTTGGGCTTTGGAAACTTATTTGTATATCCCAATATCACATACAATGTCTTAAAGACCTTTACAGTAGATAGTTCCCAACCTAGCCTGAGTTCTCAAGTAAGACAAGAAAAATCCTAAAAATCTTGGCATTGTGAGAGGCAATTCCAAGAGAAATCCTCTCAGCTCTCAGCTAGCTGCAGGGGAGCAGGAAATTGCAAAGAAAACAAAGTTTTATTCAGTTTTAATTATAGTGGAAAATAGATAATAAAACAATGGAATTATGAGCTAGAAAAAGGATCTAATATTGTAATACAGCAAAAAATAATCAGCAGATTAATCAGTAATGAGCATAATCATTAATTATAGGCCTAACAGGCAAGCAACGAAATGCTTGTACTTGTGACATATGCAATGACAATAAAGTTGAATCTGAATCTGAATCTAATTGTCAGCATCCTGTAAAGATGTCTTATCTTGAAAATGTCAAAGGTCAGAATGTAAATGCAAATCTGCCATTTATATTAAATTAAGCATATTAGAGGTCCAGTAGGACCATCCTATTATAAACTGAGGCTTTTATACCAATGTCTTATTGATTTCCTCTCCAATGTCATGCTTCCATCCTACTACAGAATTCTCTCCTCTCTCACACACACACACACACACACAACTGAATTTTGTACATTTCACATGGAATTTCACAGACATGACAGACTTTTTCCATTTCATTCAGAATTGACCAAATCCCATCGGGGAATAAATACCTCCAGCTTCTCAGGAATACAGCTTTGTTTACGTCTGGCTTGTTTGTGGAATAGAAACACATTCTGAGAGTGACCTTCTCGCTCCCAGGGGGAAGTGGAGATGAGTTTACGTTACAGTGAGAAGGAATGGCGTTATGATGCCCAGAAGTCTGTGTACCTGCCAACCCAGACAGAGTACACACATGCTCAAAAACACACATGTCCATGGAAACACTTATGTAGACATGCATTCTCAGGGGAAGAGTCATTTGCTCCCTCAAGTAATGGTTATGTTTGGCTTCAGTGTGCTATGTTAGCTTCACACAGCGTGCGCTCTTGTTCAGTAAACACAACTTTGCTGCTTAATGTTTATCTAAGCTTTTCATGGGTCTGTCTGACCTTGGCTTTGCTATGTGCTGAACATAATTTCTGCTGTGTTTTTGAAAAACTCTCTGCTGAATGCGTTATTGTGACGGTGATGATTAGGCGCTTTGATCCAAAATAGATATTGTGATTGCACAAGAAGTCCTTATGTGGATCTGTTTTACACTGACTCAGCTTCTGGTTTTAAGCAACCTTTTAGTTGTGTCCTGCAAATAAAAAGACATAACAGTTGTAGAAATATGTCTTAAACATGGATTTTTAGTCATGCAGAGCCCTCCACTAATATTGGCACCCTTGGTAAATGAAAGCAAAATGGGCTGTGAAAAAAATGCTTTTATGTGTATTTTCTTGCTCTTTCTGTTTATCTTCTTGACCTTTAATTAAAGTAAAATAATTGAAAGGGAAAAAGATATACTTATCGTGAAACAAATATTTTTCTCAATGAGCCTGGAAGAGGTTGTGTGTGTGTACACACTGATTCCACACAGTGAGGAGGATGGTTCGAGTGGCCGAAGAATCTCCAAGGATCACAGCTGGAGAACTACCGACGTTAGTTGAGTCTCGGGGTCAGAAAGTCTTCAAAACTACGATGAGACGCCACCAGACGAACAAGATACCTATTAAGTTTTTTTTTTTTTTNTTTTTTTTTTTTTTTATCGAAGTAACTTTAACTTTAACCGGTCCAACACAGAGCTGCACGGAAAGCAATGTATGTCTCCACCAGGAAATATAGTCTCAGCAGAACATGGCTTTTACTGAGAAATTAAAACAGCTGTGTGTTCTGCAACCGTGCATAAATGTTAGAAGGCAAAACATTGAATTTCAAGGTAGATATGTCACCTGAACATTTGATTTTGAAGATTAGGGGATTAGGCAAAATAACAGGAAAACTAAAATACAGTTTTATGATTTGGAAATTGGTTGTCAGTAACATAACATGTATGTGGGTTGTACTATATGTCGGGCTTAATGTTGCCGGTATGGTCCTTTAAGGAGATCAGGGTTCGTATAGACACCATTCTGTTGTACTTTTCCCCAGTCATTAAAAGTTAATGTCAGGTCATCATTACCTGCGTGTTAAATTGGTGTTACTGAATCAAAGAGGTTCTGTGAGGACAGGAAAAGCAGCATTTTAACGAGGGAAGGGCTGTAGTTTACATGTCAGAGTGCTCATAACTCAATAAATATAATCCTTTTTATGTGTCTAGGAGTCATTTAGATGGAATGTGACTTCAGGGTTGGGACGTGTTGTCTTTGTGCTGTCAGTTTGACAAGGATTATGCAATATCTTAAATGCCATTTGAGTGTTTAGGATGGTGCGTGTGTGTTTGTGTGTCACTGGGTTTTGGGGTAGTTTATGTACACACTAGACAGTCAACACAATCACTTAAGTGCTAAATGGTTCCTGAAAATGATGTTCATTGCTCAGAGGAGCGCTTGAGTTGGATGTGTTATAGCTTGTATCCAACTAAACAGTGAGGAATGTAACCAGACCAGACAGGGATTGTTATGAGAGCGTTATGATGCCTTTTCTTACTACAAGGCATTTTCCACATGGCTGTGTGTTCCCAGACAGGTAGGGCTGGTAAAGTGAAACTCTGTTATCAAAAAAACATGCATCAGAGATTTGGCTTCTCAGGTGACTTACCCATGTGGTGGGATTGAGAACTACAAAAACAAGCAGCAACAAGCAGCAAGCTTAAAGGACTGTACCGTCAGTTTTTGTTTAAGCTTAATAAATATTACCTGCATACATGTTACGAATGCTTTGCCTGCTATCATCCGAATGTAGAAGAGACGGTCATTTTTAATTTCTTGGTAAGTCGTCTTCTCCTGGGACTATATTCCCTGACGGAGATATTTTTTTTCCCATTCAGCTCAGTGTCAGACCGGTTAAATTAAGTAATGTCAACAAAAGGTTTAATATGTATGTTTGCTGTGATGGATTACGGTACTTACCTCAAGCATGTCTAGAAGATTGAATTTGAGTCACTAGAATGGAAAAGTACCTTGAAGACATTTTGAAAGGTTTTATCAGTTCAAACTGCACACTCCTGCTTTCCACAGTGGAGTGAAACCATCACATTGCTGGGTGTGGGTGTGTCTGCCCTTGGGAATAAGTTCCACAAACTGCTCCTGCTACACTTAGAACTGAAGAAGCCTTTTGGATGAACAGCAAAGCATCTTCCAGCTGTCTTTTGCAGTCCAGTGGCTCAACTTCTACCTGACATCTTACCACCTGGATGACTGAGCTGAGCAGATAGATTATCTCAAGCATGTTTCAAGTCTCTCCAAAGTAATTTTTGCAGTGTACTGAAAAGAACCAGTACAAACGGCTGTCTGGAAGGTAGGAAAAACAGTTATTTAGTTACTTACCACTCCAGTAGTATGTTTTATGGCAGTAATGTAATGTGTATGGAGGCTGTATTTATTGGGATCAAACATGCAGAATTATCAGTATTGTCATTTAAGAACACTAACTTAGCTTAATTTAGTAAATTCTTTTACTTTTTTTTTACTCTTTTTTTTTTCTATCAAGTCTNTAACTTAGCTTAATTTAGTAAATTCTTTTATTTTTTTTTTACTCTTTTTTTTTTCTATCAAGTCTCTATAGCCAGTCTGTAAAACAGTGATGCTATACTGTTTCAACTCTCTCAAATACTTGTAAAGGTCGGTCCCTTACATTGTCATCTTTCTAGAATTACTAATTTATGATAAATCAGACAAATATTTTCCAGGATGAGATGCCAGTTTTTCCACCCACACGAGCCTCAATAGACCATCAGCAACTAATTTTGCTGCATGTTCAGTAAGGTGTGCACTCAGATTTCAGCTTTATGGGAGTAACCCATCCACATCCTATCGTGGATGGGTTTTGTGGATGGGTCTATCATTTCGCTGTTCTGCTCCTACACAAGATGCTAATAGTTTGATGCAAACAAGTTTCAGGCCTGTTCTCTGACAAAAGTCATTCTCATTATGTCAGAAGTGACTAACTTCATAGAGATAGATGAGTCAGAAGGTAGAAACGCTGGATTGAAGAGTGCCAGGAGTGAGCTAAAAACTGGTGTGAGGCAAGGCTACAGGGACAAGAACAAAAGATTAGCACATCTTCATGAAACATTTCATGGTTTAAGACAAATGTAGAGATGCGATCCTCTGTAATCTGTGATTGGTAATAGATGTTTTGATAGTAGAGGTTTCTTTTGTTCTTTTTAAATAGCAGCTGTTAGTAATATGGCTGGATAGCTGAGCAGACTTTGGCTTCAGCTGAACTGAATCAAACTAGTAGGGTTAGCCAAACTTAGCTTAGCCTAGATGGATACAATGTGGATATGCAAGTAATTAGTCAATCTTATATTCCCTCTCTGCAGCAACTTGTTCTGCATTCTGTTTCAAGCTCATGTTGTCACGTACTGGTGTCCTGGACAATAGCAGGCACTTTTCCTTAGAATGCATGGGTGAAAGGGCTCAAGTTAATTCCATAACTAATTTAAGATTGTTTTGACAGAAAAATCTGGTTTAGTTCATATTTTGAGGATACGCTCTGAAAATGTGAACTCTTTGCTTTCACTATGGCTCCCTGATAAGATGCTCCAGTAATAGTTGCGAAGCAACAACAAACCAGCAGTGCAGACATCCAGCTTTAGCACATTTCCTTCTAGACTCAATTACATAATCTACAGAAAAAATAACACTCTACTCAGTCCTTTTGTAGTAATGCCTGCAATTATCTGCTTGTAAAAACTGATGATAATAATAATACTTATTCAGCTTTATGTTTAACATATGTTCCTTTCACATACTGCATCTGCTATCGGAAAATCTGAAGATCAGAAGACATTATCTGTGTTAATGTAAAGATGAATGATTACTGATTGCAGAAAGTACAACGTTTGAATGAGGTCTAAGAACTTTTCACTTAAAACACTTAAAACAGCCAACAGAGCACATGCACAGGATCCTTACTGTTATTTCAGCAGTGAAAGAAGATAAATAGGTAAATATACACATTGCTCATAGCATCCTCTTTAAACCTGTCATCATGGTGTTGTCGTTTCCCTTTTTCCCGGCTTTTGATCCGCAAGTTACACCGAGACCTCTGCCTTTTGGAGTGTCCTTTTCCACACTTAAAGAGGGTTTTCATTCTTTGTGAATGTGCAACACACCCAACAACAGGATGTTGGCGCGTTTCCTAAGGTAGTTTTTGGTTTCCTCCTTTCCATTCCCCTGTGTGGGACTAAGAGAGTGGGTTTGCTTTGCAAGGCAGTGACTGGCTGACAGAAAGATGGTTGGGTTGGGTGGTGTGGTGGGTGGGTAGGAGAGCAAATAATGAGAGACAGAGTGTACTGTTTTGTCTGAATTAGTCATTGTGTGGTATCGTGTTTAAGATTGGGGGAGAATCTACATGATTGGTGATATACTGGAGTGTGTTTGGCCATGGAGAGATGGTGAAGCCAAAGCGTGGTCTCTTGAGATTCGGGAATGATGGTTCTTGAGTCTATATCTTTGAGTTTATACCAGCTTTCTGTTTGCATTGCCTTGTTCAGTGATTACTGAAATTGCTTGTGAATTTAGCTCTGTGACTACTCTTAAGTGTGCCGTATTCCACAGTTTGTCTGAGTGCCTCTCTGTTGGAGTGGCCCTCTCTTCCTGTAACCACGATGACTCTGTTGTCCTGTGTGGAGTGACGGCAGTATTCACTGTGCAAAAGTCACTTGTTAGCGATAGAGTGGTAGCCATTTGTTACTCTACACCAAGTTCAGGGAAGTGAAGAATGCTTCTATTTCATGTTGCTGCTTTCATAAAAATAAGCATCACAGCAAGTGGTTATATGACTCGATTTAATCTTCTCAATGGAATCACTATTAGTTGTGAAACAGTACATCTGTGGAATTTATCATTCTCCTTGGTTTGGTATAAATTGTCTTTCTTTAGTCACACGGCTGACACACAGATTTTGTGCTTTCCATGTTCTTATGTTTAAGCTTATTGTCTTTTTCCCTCATGGTGGATCCTGCACTGACCTGTACATTTCCTGTTACTTCCATATGTGTAGCAACTATTACCATTGTGCAAAAGCCAAAATATTGTCTATGCCCTGTGGATTTGTTCCCAAGAAAGTGTGATCTCTATGGTAAGCTTTAGATTAAAAGTGTGTCAATACACTGGTTTGAGTTTTTCAAAAATCCCTTAACCCCCTCCACACTTCTCCCCGGTTGTGGAAATTTATGTGTGAATTTTGAGTGTATTGATTTGTGTGATTGGATATGGAGTGTTTTCGACTTTTGTTTTGTTCTCCGAAATCACTTGAACACACTATCAGCCACTGTGTGTCTTGTAGTGGGGTATCTTAATGTACAGTATTTGTCTTAATTCTTTTGGTTAAGATTTTTTCTATTTTCTTTTGTCTTACAGTGAGTTACACACTTCCATTCAGTCTGCCAAATCACTCTGGGTCTTTAAAAACAGCCTATCAAGGTCCAGTCAGGTAAGCAGTGAATCTTGCTTCAACTTAGATGCTTTACAGCTCAGATGAATAAGCACAGACCATTTAAAATCCTCATAGTCATTAAGTGCTGTCTAAGCCTTGGCTCATTTACCTAATGGTCTACTTATCAGGCTTATACAAGTATGAAAAAGACCTCTTGCATCACATTTTCACATGATCTCTTGCGTTTCCTTCCATCTTCTTCCTGTTTTTTGGTTTTGTCCCATCCCACTCTAATTATCTCTCTGCCTTGCTTGTCTCTCTTAAGGCAATCTTCTGGTTTCTGCAACCCTCTGCATTAACGATGCTGATAGTGAGACTGGTAGCAGTGTTGTGTTTGCCTCTAGACACTTGCTAAAAACAAACTGACCAACACTGTCACCTAAGCAATTATAGTTTCCAAAATGACTTCAGTATTTGTGGACCCCTCAGGGTTTTATTTTGACAGGAGTGTATAGCTTGTTGCACTTCAGATCCTCTGGGGAATGCTACACTGACCATGCAGACTCTTTGCATCCATTGTGGTTATTATGCTCTATGTAGCTCTTTATAGTTCAGCATGATATTCATTCCTTCATCCTTGTTGCACTACTGAAATGTCACACATTAAGTCCTTTACTCAAAGAAATCTTATTTTTTCTAACAAAGTCTTCCAGGTCTGGAAACAGGTTTGAGAAAATGTGTCTCCAGCAGACCAATCATAGTTGTTGTAGTAACCGTGCAGAGGCAGGATATTTTAGCATGAGCTGCAGCCCAGAAATGTCAACAGACCAAGCAGACATGAGACCACGTTTTTTTTTAGTCCACATACCCAGGCATGACCGCTGTCAGTATGTGTGTGGCCCCACAGCAAAACGGACTTTAACTTTTGACTAGGCGAGACACACACACACACACACACACACACACACACACAGGACTCACACTACCAAAATACATCTGGGCAATTGTGTAACTCCTCAGGGCACAGAAAACTAGGCCTGTCACCAGTCTTAGCTCCCCTCTTTATACGCCCCCCACGTCAAGGACAGATGGCAACTGTCCCCATCTTTTCTCTCACTCTAAGAACACACACACACACACACACATCACTTTTCCCATTCAGTGTTTAAACTGCTCGAAAGCCCCTGTGCGTCTTTATCTTTCTGAATGTGGGTTCATTGTACAGTAGATGTACACGTGGCCTGTATTTTGGTTCAGAGCTATCTCCATTGTATGATTCCATCAACTTATGGCCCGCATAGACCCACGACCTACATTCTACCTACAATAAATGTGCTCCAAATAAACACGAGCATGCTTTGTCAGTGTCAGTTTTCTCTCTGAGTTAATGGCAGTGATGTATCCTTATAACGTACAAACATGACATGTCACGTACTGATTTTGCATGTCATATTTTAAATCTGTGCCTCTGTCAGTTTCTGTCTATTCTGGTGGAGATTTGTAATCGTAATGACACCAACTGAACATACTGACGAATAAAGAATGACAATCTGGACAATGTTATATTTCAAAGAGTTCTACTGTTTTATAGATTCCAAAAGTGTTTTGAGAGCATCATTTGTTGCCGAAAATAATACAGAAAATGATGCGTACTTTCCAGGAAAAGGCAGAATGTGTTGCCTGCTGTTTGCTTGTTTTACTGTGCACTTTTTTTTTTTTTTCCAAGGCTTTAACATTAGCAAAAATCTGCAGTATTTTCTTATCCCTCCTTGTCAACACCATTGCTTATTGTTTGTCTACATGCAACACTGAGCAAGAGCAGGGTGTATTCTGGGATTCTGCTGTGCTCACACTTCGCCACGCAGGAAGAGTTAATAACTTCAATAATGAGACGGCGTCTTACATTTGTGTAATTTGAACCCTTCATTGTCAAACTGTGTTTTTACAAACCATGCTGATGCAGCGTTCAGTTGTGCTGTCACCAGGGAGTGTAAACAACCACATGAACACTTCTACATAATGCAACATGGTGAAATACATTCACTTAGTGGACAAATAACAGCGATCATAAAATATAATGCAATACAGCACCACAAAGATACAAAAAAAATTACATACTTTATTGAATGGTTATTGCATTATCTTTTACAAATTCTAAGGACATACAATATATAATTTAGGCATCTATGACTCATTTGCATTATATTCCACACATAGCGTGGGTATAGACTCCCATGGAACCACATATTACACACAAATGCAGTATACCTGGTGTACCTACAGATGCTATACATTTCTACTCTGCACCTTCTGTCCAACATAAGTTGACAGCAACTCGTTACTCTTCTCTGACAAACATTTTCAATCACATACTGACCTCATAAGAGAAAATAACATGCAAGAAGTTTCGGAGGACAAGCGTTATGTTGTGCAATAGCTAAAGTGTTTCCCATGTATTTTTTAGGTAAGAAACACTTGTGCGTGCATTAGTTTAGTCATAAACCAAGGAGATGATATACCATTCATAAAATTTCTCCTGTTAATACTATTTTAGATGGTAAAACCATATCTGTTTAGTAATGTTTCATGATTACAGTTATAGTGGCTTTCTATTCACAAGACTGCAATTTGCTTGAGTTGTGACTGAGAGATGCCTGCAAACTGCATCTTCTCTCTAGAATCACCCAGAGCTGTCTTTGTTCAGTGTTCCTGCATAGATAGTATGTGTCTAATATCTGTCTACATGCATGTCTGTGCTTGAATGTGTTCTGTTCTGCCTGTTTGTTCCGTTGCCCAGTGGGAGCATCATAACAAGATGACTAAAAAAAAATAATGGCAGCCAGTAAAGGTGAGCCAAGGGAGTCTGGAAGAAAGAGGAGGTTGGCACTCCATTTTCCACTTTCTTCCTGTCTTTTTTGTGTGTGCAGTGGACAGAGACAATATGACATAAATGAGGCTTAAAGCCCCTGCTAATGAAGAGCAGGGCTGGGGTCTGGAGGGAGGAAAAGCTCAGTACACTCCATGCAGACAGGCTGATGTAGTTTTCTTAATTTCCTTTTCTTAAACACAATCTGTGCCATGATTTCAGGCGATTTCATATATGCAGATGTTTTGGTAAATATGTAGTTTCACAACATCTTTCTCATTCCGTTAATTTGCTGCAGCAAATAATGACACAAGTGAACATCTATTCATCGGCTTGTTCCTCAGGCTCCAATTAGATCATCACCAGCCCTTACCCCAGCTCTGCCTCCATGTCTGGCTGAATAGTGTGCAGCCTTGAGTCTTCGTCCTTCAGCACGCTCTCTCCGGCTTGTCTAATTGGGTGACACCAGATTCTTGTAAATCAGCTGAGAGACAGCTTTGTGCATGCGTTGAAGGAATGTTGCTGTGCACGTGCGCGTGCAAGAGAATGGGTGAGAAAGAATGTGTGGGCTGCTTCTACTCCTAGAACAGCTAACAGTTGTTTGCAGCCTTCTCTCACATCAGCCATAGGTAAGGTACAGTGTATATAGATAGTCTTATGCAATGCTTTGATGAGACATTATGCAATTACACAAAAGCTTTTATATCAGGTGAAAAGATGTTAAAATACTCTAATTTCCCATTTTCTTCTCCACCATCATTTTCTCTGTGTTCTTCCATAGGAGTAAATGACACAGTGGATTGTTCTTACTGGTGCACTGGCAGATGTTAAAGGACCATACCGGCCATTTTCCAGCCTAATATATTCAATTTTCATACATGTTACATTACTGACAACCATTTCCCAAAGGATAAGCCCGTATTTCAGTTTTCCTGATATTTTGCAAAATAATCTTTCAAAATCAAATATTCAAATGGTACACCCACCTTAAAAATCAATATTTCACCTGCTAACACACAACCTTATGAAGTCATGATTGTTTAAATTTTTTGATAAACACAGGTCTTATACTATATTCCACAGTAGAGACATACATTTACGCAGCGGTTTTTATTGCGCTTAAACGCTAAAATCACGTAACTTTAAAAAAAAAAAAAACTGAATACACTTGTTGGTTCATGATGATGGACTACCTATCCCAAGAGTGTTTCAAGTATCAACAAGTTGATTTTAATAGCGTACCAGAATGAACTGAAGCCAATGGCGGTCTGGAAGGTAAGGAAAAAATAATAATAATTCACTGTTCCAGTAGTATGCTTTGGGAAATGAGTGTCAGTAACATTAGGTGAATGAAAATGGAATATATTAGGCTAAAACATGCAAAATGGATGTACGTATGGTCCTTTAAGTCCCTGTATATGTGTGACTGTATAGTCTACATGGCTATGATTTTATGTCATATGAAAATGTACCAATCACTTTGTCTGAGGTTGTTTAGCTGAAACTTTGCATTGTGATGCGTTCTGTATAAGCTAGGAAACAGATGTTAATTTTACACTTGTGTTTGCATACAGTAACAAAACAATAAGATAAAATAAAAACACTGTTTTAGTACTGTCTTATTTTTAGCTCATAAAAGGTAAATAGTCTTTTAAAAGAATCGGAATTAAAAACAATTGTGACAAAAAGTAATATAGAAACCTGATGAATGCCATAATTTTGAAAAGGCTTTCATCCATTTGTTTTCTTCAATAAACTGCAAAATAATTAATGATCTAAATATACAGTAAAAAGTTTTACTCAAGAACAGAGCTCCTCTCTATATCCAAAGGTCTATTTTGGACACCTGAAGTCTTATTTACTGCATGACATTTTGAGAAATGACTCTTTGGCCTTCCTTTTATAGCTCGGCATGTTATCACTACAGTTAGTTTAGAGTTGTATTGTTTAGGACTAAAGCTATGTTTGGAGATTAGAGGATAAATTAAAGGAAGTGTAGTACAATAAATGTTAGTGTCTGTGTGTCCATCTAGGTATAAATATCTGCATTGAGAAATCTACTTGATTTTTCTTCAATGTAACACACAGTCTAGATGCAGAATAAATACTACAAGCCATACTTCACCACTTACTTGCAGGGGAGGCTCTGGAAGTACATTCCCATGATCTCCACTCCTGTAATGCAATGAATTGTTAATGGCTGTGTGTGTTTGTGTGTTTGTCTCTTGGGTATGCAGTCATTATCGCATGAATCCTTCTGTATCCAGTTAAGCTATGAATGGAGCTCCTTCAGACTGATGACTGACACATGGTGACTGGTGCTCAGGATGGATGTTTGACTCCTGACTCCCTTCTGACTCCTGCTTTATCGATTTCCAGCTCTCCAACCTGACCTTTCGCAGATGTATAGTACTCTAGAAGGCTATATTTGAAATGAGAGCACGAGTAGCCGGCGTGCACATTTCCATTTCTTGGAATATACTGTATGTGTGTGTGTGTGTTTCTCAGTGATAATGGACTCTCTAGTTAATAATGCAGCAGAAGGATTGCACTGCTTCACCTTTTCTCATGAAAACTCATTTTCTTTTCCTCTCTCTCTCCCTCTTCCTCAGGCATTCCCTTACAAACCTTTTTCATTTGTCACCATCGACTCGCTCTGTCAGTCTAAGCACAGATAATATAAAGTCTGGATTCAAGCGAAAAAATACACCCTATTAGATATTCTTGGAGTGTGCAGTGTGAGTTACTTTCCATCAACATGTCACTGTTCAGGCCTAATGGAGCTCAATAGTTTGGCCCTTACAGAGACTGTAAGACAATTAGACAGACAGGGAGACCTAACAAGACAGTTTCAGTTTCAGCCCTGCTGGAACTCCTGTCATTAAGTCTTCAGGTGTGCGGCTTTAGTGAGACTGTGCCACATTCTTAATTAATAATGGCCCTCATCTTTATTCTTAAGCACCAATTCTGTGAAGTGTCAGTCAGTATGGTTACGCTTCGATTATAATCTGATTACACTGAAATGGCATAAATTGACATGAGTTTACTCCAAGTAACAGACTTAGATTACGTCGATTTACTCTAGCACGTCAACATTATAATAAGAGTAAGCACTTTCTCACCCAATGGGCTGTCTTTCATACTCTGATGTGTACAGCAAAAATTCTGAAATATAGTGTATATGTAAATGTAGAGAGTGAGCGTTAATTTTCAGACTTGTTCCCTCGGCTGGTCCATCTTGGTAGAATAATATTGGCAAGGTTGGAGAGACTGATCTGTTACTAGATTAAATCATTAAGTTTATTTAACAAATGCTTCAATAACTTGGGCACTTTTTTTATGAACTGTATAATATTTTAAGGCATTTTTATTTAGGAATGCAAAAAAATTTGGGATGACTGGTTTAACAGTGAATAAATGTAATAATGATATAATAAAAATACCAAGAGCCAGATGTCTTGGTAGAAAAGGCTAAAGCTGAATACAACTAAACATATGTTTCAACATATAGGAAACTCTTTGTGCATACAAAAATAAACACATTTATAATTCTGTTAGATTTCTATAATACTTTNATAGGAAACTCTTTGTGCATACAAAAATAAACACATTTATAATTCTGTTAGATTTCTATAATACTTTTTCTTTCACTTAATGATATTACCCCACTTCTGCTGCATCCCACATGCATGCACGTACTGCTAATTAGTATTAATATATCTTACATGCATAGCTGCTTTTGTAATTATTATTTATTTACTTGAGCAGTAAAGTCCTTTTTCATTTGGTTTTTTAATTTGTCCACCAACGCACTCACTCGCCTTTCCACACTCTCCCCTGACGGTTGTGTTTGATAACTCCTTGGCTCACACCTGATAACAAATTAGCATTTAAGGGTTTATGTAATACAGCTTCCTCACCGCTCAGTGCTTTCTGCTTGGTGATTAACGGTGGGTGGATGGATGCCAGATTTGGATGAGTCAGAAATGAGGTGAATCTCATTTCTTATATTCGTCCCCCCCCCCCCNCCCCCACACACACACACACACACACACACACATACACACACACACTTGCATCTCCTCTTAGCTCAGCAGCTCCTCACATTTGCAAGAGGCACAGGAGTCAGTCAGATTTTGTGAAATGAGTCTTCCCAGCTGAAC
The DNA here is from genome assembly GCA_014773175.1 of Lucifuga dentata. Taxonomy (NCBI): domain Eukaryota; kingdom Metazoa; phylum Chordata; class Actinopteri; order Ophidiiformes; family Bythitidae; genus Lucifuga; species Lucifuga dentata. Next base: position 20,182 of record VXCM01000064.1, on the reverse strand, counting down.
ATCAATGAAGGTTATATACAGCTGGATCACCTGGTTGTGTTTGGAGAGATAATGTGGTGTTCCGTATGCACGTGTAACACTGTGAGCACTATTATTTTCATTTATGTGCTCTCACAGAAAATGATATTGTATATTGTCCTTTAAACTGCACCGTTTGAGCATTACTCCATCCATCCGCACATGTATGACAAACTAGATGTAGAATTAAACCATAAGCGAATTTGCAATTGTAAATCTGGCTAGGAATGCTTTATTGAAATTTAAGCACATTAAAATGTAATTGGCTTTCATTAGTAGATCAAAACGTTTCAGATTTAAAAATGGAACACAAAGTCATTTCTCATATCAAAATTTATTGGATTATATCAGAATTTCCTATGAAAACCCAATGATTTAGTGGTGGCTAAATGCATGTTGCATTATGTATTTTTACCAGCAGCAAAAGTGTTGGCTTTGCAGTCATTTGCATCTGCATTTACTTATTATTTGCTTGTAAATTCAGGATTTAATAATTCATAATGCAACAAACGTCCCGTTATTCACAGAAATTGTTTATTACAGTGTTTCTGGCTAATGTTATCACGAGCCAGAAGTCCACTGTTGAATGTAAATTACACAGATAAACGCTAAACTATGTTTACTGCTAAAAGAATATGGCAAGAGCCAACAAGATATATAAATTCAGATTTGTGATAGAGGTAAATGTCTGTTATGATAAACAGAAGGTGAGTCAAGATGCTTGTTTAAAGCAAAAGAAGATCATGAAGATGTGATCAAGGTGGTTTTTGATTCAGACATCTATTGAAAACATCCAGTAGTTTTAACTCGATGATCTAAAATCGCTGTCCTCACTGAGAGATGCATTAAAAGAAAGAAGTTTAGTGTTGATGGAGGCAATCTATTTATGGAGTGTGTAAGGATGGAGGAGCCACGAAATGAGAAAAATAAGATGCACATATGGACAGGCAGCCTCGTTCTCCCTGATCTTAACGTTAGATCACATGACTCCAGGCAGGTTTGCTTCACTGCTAGACTGATTAGTATCTGTTTTATTGCTTTCGTACTCTGCATTTCCTCCACCTCCATCCTAATGAAGGAACATGTTCCAGCCTCTATTTTCTCTTTCTCCTTAAACAACTTTAAATGTGTTGCTGAGGTCACTTCTGCATTTATAGTGTTTTCTCATTCAGAAAGGCAAACTCTGCTGTTTCGCTCCCTTTCCCTTCCTGTTTTCCATTTCCATGCTCTTCTGCTCCTCCTATCCATGCCCTCTCCACCCCCAAATCCTCCTTCAGCCTGTTGCTTAGCAGCGTGGTTCGAGACAGTGTTGACGTTGTTTGCACGGGAGCACTTCCTGCAAACAGCCGAGTGGGTGCTCTTTGCTCTCAGCTACAGAAGGAAGGAGTGTGTGAGAGCAGACGGCTTAAAATAACCCTGACTCTGGCTCTGATAAAAGAGAAGTGATGACGCACAACAAAGGGAAAATAAGAGATAGTTTATCCAAGTGAAAGTTTCACTGTGGATGTGTGCCGAGACAGCTGAGGAGAGTTTGCATTATATTTTCTTTTTTCTTTTTGCCAGAACATATGATGCCTAGAATAAAAATGTAGCTGGGAGCTGGTGTTGTTCTGCATACTGTGTGTGTGTGTTTCTTCATACTGTCACAAGAAATAAAGCTGTGGACTTCGGATGTATTATTTAGACAAACACAAACAAAATGAACTTCTCTCTCTCTCTCTCTCTCTCTCTCTCTCTCTCTCTCTCAGCTCCGTGGCGGTAAAGATGACCACGGCACGGTACCGTCCCACCTGGGAGCTGGCAGTGGACCCCCTGGTCTCGTGCAAGCTGTGCCTTGGAGAGTTCCCCGTGGAGCAGATGACCACCATCACACAGTGCCAATGTGTCTTCTGCACACTAGTAAGCAGGACATTCAGCAGTCAATGACATTGCCACGGTTAAAGGACCATACCAGCGATGTTGCATGTTTGAGCTCAATATATACAACCTGCACACGATACACTGACAACCATTTCCCCAAAAATACCACAGCAAACACTATGTAAGTTTTTGTCAAACTGACTTTATTTAACTGGTCTAACATGGAGTGGCACAGAAGATAATGTATGTCTCCACCAGGGAATACAGTCCCAGGAGAAGACGGGTTTTTCAGAGAAATTAAAATGACCATCCCTTCTACAATTGTGCAAAGTGTTAGCAGGCGAAACATGAAATTTTTAGGTGTTTGTACCACCTGAACATTTGATTTTGAAAGATTATGGGATTTGGCAAAATAACAGGAAAACTAAAATAGTTTTATGTTTTGGAAATTGTCAGTAACGTAACATGTACGCAGGTGGGACGTATTAGGATTAAGCATGCAAAATCGCTGATATGGTCCTTTAAGCAAAAAATAAAGGATAAAAAAATCAATGGTATGGCAAAGAAAAATTATGAAAAATTATTCGACTACTGGCTATCCTTTATAAGTTTTTTGTGAGCAATATTCACGCAAAGATGTTTCACGTGAAATGTCTTATGCTACTGTATATGAGAACTGATTGATAAGTTCTAAGCCTGAATCATAAGTAAGAAAGGGCTGTATTTTATTTATTTTTTTTTTGTGGAAGTAATATATTCCCTTGTGTCTTTGCACAACAGCTGCATTCATTTGCGCTGATTATAATTTACAGTTTCCAGAGGTGCCTAGTAGTCTTGAGTTTTAAAAACTGGACAAACTAGGCCAACATGCAGTGATTATGTTTTGGCTGGCAGCTATTCATGATTGTGGCTTTGAACTAGTTCAGCACTCACCCTGCTCACCTGACTTGCCACCCTCTTCTGAAACCTGAAAAGGCTTAAGCTGGAACCTGTTTTGCCTCAGATGATGATGTCACATCAGCTATGGGGAATTGCTTGGACAGCCAAGAATAAGCTATAAGAATAAAACCCTTCCAGAATCTCAGGCAGAAGTGTGTAACAACAACAACACCGCCTCTGAGTTAAAGCATTCCAGAGTTGGCTCTCCCCCCAAACTCTCAAAGCAGTATGTGCAGGAATGAGACAGGAATGAGGGTAAATGGGCTTTTCATGGAGAGGCGGGCCAGTATTTATTCGACTGCAACTTGTCTGGTGCATGTCTTGCTCTTTTCGTCTGACTGTCACAAAGCACTGAAATACACTGTGTATGCTCATCTCTGTTTTTCCCTCAGTGCCTGAAGCAGTATGTGGAGCTCCTCATTAAAGAAGGCCTTGAAACTGCAATTAGCTGTCCAGACTCTGCCTGTCCCAAAAGGGGACACTTGCAGGAAAATGAGGTACTTAGATCTTTTATTTTTACACATTAACATTTACATTTTTAATGAGCTTGTGCAACAACTTATGCATGTGTAAAAGTAGCACATGCAGCATTGGAAAAGCACTTTTGAAATGTGAGCAAAAACAGGCCAGTTAGTCTCTGTAGACTAGCCAACTATCAATTTTTCCATGTCATGCATCATCTGTTGCTGTTTTGCTTCAACGCTTCAACGTAAAAAAAAAAAAAATGTGATGGTGAAACAAATTCGTCCATAGATCATCTAAAACCGCAATGACCATCTTCTTGTACTCGATTCTAATGCAAGATGACCACTGAGTTCCACCTGCCAGTGTGTTTATACCATGAAAATTCGTGCTTCTCTTCCAAGTGGAGGTCAGTCTGAGGCCAAAGCGCTCTTCATTCTGCAGGCAGTTCAGCTGATGGACTCTATCTCACTCGGCGCCAAAGGCCTGGAGGGATAGCATGCTTCATCACCCCATAGCCTTATATTTCCAATTGATCAGTGTCACTGCTCCATAATGGGTGTTGGCCTCATCCCTGTCTGCTCTGACAGCAGTGTTGTTTTCACCTTATCAGTCCGTGATCACTTTTACAGAGCCCAGAATGCTCATTTCATTGCCCAATAGATGAGTACATTTAACTTTGAGCAGCCTGTAATCCCATGAACAAAGAGAAATATTATTACACAGCAAGAAATTTAAAAAAAAATTCTGACAATTTTAACACTTAAATGTAATGTGAATTTCATACAGCTTGGTCTTCTTCAATCCTGATTTTGTGATAAATTGTGTAAAAAAAAAAAAAATTTGTCTTCTATTTCNCTTCTTCAATCCTGATTTTGTGATAAATTGTGTAAAAAAAAAAAAAATTTGTCTTCTATTTCATTTGTTGTATTTTTTCTTTTTAAAATTTTTCAATCAAAAAAACTCCTTCCCATGACTGAAAATTTCTTGAAGTTTGTCCACTTTCATCCAAAAGACTGAAGAGTGGAAACAATTTTCCTGATGCTGGTGCTAAAGTGACCATTTGAATTTTAAACTTCAAATATAACTCTCTAAGAATGAATCATAAACAAATGCCTAAAAAGTTAAGTCACCTTTTACCCCTTAATGACCAATGTGTGAGACTGGAGCCTGGTCATCATGTTTGCAGCTTTTGCAATAAACCCGACTTTGCTGTGGAAATGAAATTCACATGCTGAACGTAAAATAATTCTCCCTACACAATGACCTTTTCTGTCTCCCTTTAGATTGAATGCATGGTGGCCACAGAGGTGATGCAGAGATACAAGAAGCTTCAGTTTGAGCGAGGTGAGTAAGCACGAACGTTAACTGCAGAGCTGGGTGATGTGTGGATAATGGCTGTCACTCACACACACACACGTGGACCCACCTGTCTTCCTCTACTATGATTCACTGTGAGACAGAAAAAGATAACAACAACCCTGTATGGCACATGCAGCCATGCTGCTGCTTGTTCTCTCTGAAATCTCACCCCCTGTGGACATCTGGAGCTCTGAATTACCTCATGGGGAGATCTTGGATAAGCTGTGGATATAAAAGATTTAAATAAAACTTATTTGCTTAGTACAGTCCCTGAAATATGTTGTTTAGGCTTCAACATTTTTCCTATCTTTCAGACTAAGTAGAAATATACAGATTTTCTGCTAAATCACCACTAACTGCACCGAATGGAAGCCACTAGGATTTCTGGATCCAATATTATAATTTATGCACAGCAAATAGCCGTGCAGGCCAAGAGAAAACATATTTCTGACAGTCAGGCCTAATATTTTCCTGATTCGTGCTGTAGAATCCTGATGAAACTCAGTCATCCTCATCAAAGTTTAACACCAGCTCCATCAAATATTCATGGAAGGGAAAGCCTCTTAGACTTGGTTTAAAGACATTCTAATTGGATTGTTTCGGCTCTAGTCTCGTGAATTGTCTGGCTGACGCCGATGGAGGCGGGTCTTTTTACATAGATAGTTTATTGTAGCTTAATCATTTGTATGCAATATCTGCAGCTTGTCTGTGTACCTTGGTGGTTTATGATGTTTGTAGAATAAATGTTATCAATGCGTTACAAGAAAATGGCAGGCCTGTGTATGACATGGAATGCTGTCAGTGCCAACGTGCTAATCAGCAACGTTAATATTCCCTGTTACCACAGAAAGCAGGAGCGCAGCCCTGCACTTGCCCTGAAGGATCGCCACCAAAACTGACGCTCACACACATGCAAGAGCCACATGCAGATCACACTTACTCACATAATGGTGTAAACATGAAGATCAACATATAGCACACAGCGGGGATTCCTATAAAAAAAATAAAAATCCTCCACAAGAGCCGTTGATGCTGCCTGGATAAAGGCAGTCAGCCGTCTCATCAATGTCCCAGTCCAGTCAGGCAGAATAGCTGCTGTAACCATTCCATGTTTCTCAGGCTGAGCCAAGAGTTCATGTGGAATGTGAGCTCAGGCTTCTTGGCAGAGACACAAAGGGAAGGAAGGAAGGGATGAGAGGGCAAGTGTATTATCACACTCCAAATTTACAAGAACAGGGCTGGTGGAAACACCAAAAAATGTCTTTTTTGTCACTTTAAAAAGTCATAGAAGGAGAAAAAAAATCCAAGAGAATTAATTTATTAATCTTGCTCAACTGCTTATAATAGAAAATGTAAAAATTGTACTGTACATAAAAACATGAGTAGAAAGGCTTTTAACAGCTTGTAGGGTTACCTCTATGTCTGTAAGCTGTCAGCAGTTAGTTGGTGTGTTCATGATGCCGACTCTTGTTTTGCACCATCAGAGGTGCTGCTGGATCCGTGCCGGACGTGGTGCCCATCCTCCACCTGCCAGGCTGTGTGCCAACTAAAAGAGGCAGATTCACCCGCGCTGCCCCAGCAGGTCCAGTGTGCCGTCTGCGCCCTGGAGTTCTGCTCCACCTGCAAGGCCAACTGGCACCCAGGGCAGGTGTGCCAGGAGAACAACCAGCCCATTACCTCTTTCCTACCAGGAGAGAACAGGTACTGTTCAGCTGTGGTCTCTTAATTACCACATCAACTTTTTCTGGTATTCTCCATCCCATTTAACTTACCTTCTCCCTTCTGTGTTATCTATCAGATCTATTTGATGTACTTTTCTGTAATCCCTAATTTGAATGCTATGCAAAACACAGATCAACACGTCTGGTGACTGACTGAGACCTTTAGCAACTGATAATATTAGCTGCTAGATCTTCACTGTAAAATGTCTGTTAAAAAAAAAAAAAAAAAAAAAAAAATCAAAATTAATCACAAGTGTGAAATTTTTTGATTAATTTTATTACTAAATCATGAGTTAAAATCATAGTTAAAATGCTATATACCACCAGTTGCCAACTACATTATCCAGCATGTTTTCTAACATTTCCAGACCTTTTATATTTCCTTCTGTTTTGATATATTGTGCAGCATCAGCTTACACAAGGCCCAAACTACAGATGGAGCCTGTTTAAATTCCTATAATTTTTTTTTTTTTTCAGAACTGCAGAAGGGCTCTAGTTTTCATGCTCAGCTCATCTGACCATTCAGTATAAGATCAATACTCCAATGAGTATATTAATTCATGAATATATGTATGCCTCCTCAGATAGTCTGCCGATAGTTCCAGGAAGCCTGAGTTCTCTATCCCCATGTTAGANATGTATGCCTCCTCAGATAGTCTGCCGATAGTTCCAGGAAGCCTGAGTTCTCTATCCCCATGTTAGAAACAGAAGGATTCATGCAGTATGTCCTTAAATATGGATTGACAGCTGGTCTGGTTGGCTGTTTTGCAGCTCGTGTCCTGAGGGCGGCTCAGGTTAGCCAGGGTTCAGGTGAACGTCAGCCTGAAATCCTGTACAACTAATGACTAGACAATCTGCTGGATCTAAACTGCAGTAAAGCAGTCTGATATGAGCTGCTTCATATTTTAAGGATGCAGTGATCTGGCTGTGCTGAGACGTATGGATCTGACTTGTTGCTCTGAGATATCCTTTTACTTTGGAAACATTAGCTCTACAGAGCTTTCCACTATTTGCATAGACACATGTTCAGATCACTCTGAGGGTAGAGAGGATTAGAGGGAAGCAAAGAGAATTGGTGCTGGAACTACACTTGCTCACTGTAAAGTCAGTGTGAAAGCTGGATTCTTCTTTGGCCCCTGTGCCTTTGAGAAATGTAACTACAGAAATTATGAATGAGAACAGAGTCACGTGTCCTGTTAAAATGGCATTGGCATTCCTCTGTGAGAGGTTCAGTGCCTCATCAGACTGTCTGCCTCTGATAAGGTATCAGTTTTCTCATCAGAACAGCCAGCATCCCGGCGAAGGTTGTTTTCTCTCCACATACACAAGTACTTTTCTTGGGCTTTTGAACCTGATAGCTGTACATGCCCAGAATAATGTTCAACGAATGGCATCACCTCAAATTGCTTACAGCTGCTAATGTGATATGCAGTGTGGATGAATGCAAATGATATTGGTCGTTTTCTGTTTTTGTGGCTATGTTTTAACTAAAACATATAAGTGACTCACTTTTCATCAGGATGTCACAGTCGCCTGATTTATTGACTTCCAAAAACAGGGAAAGTATCCCAGTTTCCATCTCCTTAGGCAAATTTATTAAAGTCTTATTTTCCAGTTTCAAGACGGTCGCCAGGTGTCAGGTGAATTGGCGGAGCTTACAGGATGTGCTGTAACTCAGTCAGATCCTGTACGATCAATACATGGAGAATGGGCCTGGTAAAGAATGAGCCTGTTTCCTGTCGTACGAGGGTGCCTAGAATGTCTGCTTTGAGGTGTCAGCACTTTGCTGAAAGATGAGAGAATGATACAAACTGACACTAACAGGAAGAGAATTGTAGAGTCTGGCAGGGTAAAGGATCTAAAAAACAAGTGATGGAGTCCTCTAGCTTCTGTCTCTCTTCTTCCTCCAGCTCTTTCTATAAGAATGAAAAAGATGATGCACCAATCAAGCGCTGTCCTAAATGTAAAGTTTATATTGAGAGGGATGAAGGATGCGCCCAGATGATGTGCAAGAACTGCAAACACGCTTTCTGCTGGTACTGTCTGGAATCGCTGGATGTGAGTCCTATTAATTTCCTTATTGCTTGATATTCACTGCAGCAGCAACATTTTTTAACCATCTGTATTTGCAGGCTATGCGATAATAATGGACATATCATCTGTCTCCATGTGACAGCAGTAGTTTTCGCTATCAGAAAATTGTAGCTTAACCTTGGACTTGATAAGGAAAAAATCATACGAATTTAAATTGTTTGTCTATGAAGTTCACGAAAAGACATCTGAAAATGTCAGTTTTAGGTGAATTGAATAAGAGTGCCTTAAAGCCTTGATGCCTTATGTAATCGTAACTGTATGAGCGCATCCAATTGGACCATGCAGGTTATTCAAGAAGCAATTTTCTCAGAACTGCTCTTTGTCTGTCAGACAAATAACAGCCAATCTTTATCTCTATTGTGCATGTTTGTACCGGCAGGATGACTTTCTCCTGATCCATTATGACAAAGGACCTTGTCGAAACAAACTGGGCCATTCCAGGGCTTCTGTTATCTGGCACCGAACACAGGTGAGAGTCCATGTTTTTCCCCTCCAATCACGCGTGGCCTCCATGTTAACGACACTGCAGCATGTGGCTGTACATGTGTTTTCTCTCTGTGTGTCTCACTTTGCATTCAGTGGCAAGGTAGTTATTATCTTGATAGAAATGACAGCTTGATCCATGCGCAACAACAAGTGTCTGGTGGTCCGTTCCCTACTGTTTCTAACCAGACCTATTATGTACAACTTTTGCTTTAAAAAGAAAATCCCAAGCTTTAGACAGCCATGGGTTCCTCTGTACCTATACGTAACAAAATGAAACTACAGATTACATATAAAGGATTAGATGACATTTAATTTTCCCACAACCTGATAATACTTTAAGATCTGTGACCTGACCAGCTTTGCTGTCAAGTTCCCAGTTTTCACCTGTATCTTCTCAGCCAACTAATCTATTCATCAAGCAGAACGTCTTCATATAACAGACTCGGTATTTTGTTAACATTAGCATACACAGTAGCATCTGTTGCTCATTGAGGCAGGCTGACTCATATGGGTGCAGTTCAGCTTGTCGGGATCGGCTTTTTGCTTCACTGCTCTGTCTGCTTTTGTCACTCTGTTGCTCACCCTGTTTTACTCCTGTGCTTCATCACATCTAAAAAGGCTCTCTCTCTCACCTCATAAATACATTAGATGTCAGGGTGAATCTAGCACCTACAAAAAGCATTCTCTCAACCCTCTCCTCATCTATATCTGATGATCTGAGATGGGATGTACGTGTCCATCAGAGCCATAACGTCAGTTCGATCACTTAGAAGGAAGGTCGTGTCTTTGGACATTTTCAGGTTCTGTAACTCTGAGCAAAATGTGCTTTGTTCAACATCTCGCCCTGTATATGCTAATGCGTTCTTGGATAACAGACAGAAACCTGCCTGTAATTCATCTGCCAAAATGTGTTCTGACCTTTGAAAAGGGAGGAAAATCATTATGCTATTATAAGGCACTGTTGCATGTGACTGCGTGTTCTGTATTTATTTTGTGGCTCTGAACTTGCTGGTGTGTGGCTCCCCCATGTGGTGAATTAAGTAACTTGACCTATTTGTGACTGTTGAGGATATCACTGTATAGGATAGGCATTCGTTGTTTTCTGGCTAAAGGTTCATTTTTATCAAGATAATGCTAGAATTTCAAAGTATTTTATATGAACTATGATTATGTGGGATGTTTAAGTAATTGGCAAGACCAACAACAAATTACAAATGTGTCCATCAACAGCATTGTATGCTCAATAATACCCCTTTTCTACAGACAAATACTGGTGCTTTGAAGCAAGTACCAGCACCAGCACTGCAACTTGTTGCCCAAAAAAGTGGGGAAGTATATCTGAACAAGCAGTGATGCCAAAAATAATGTGATATTGGGCACATGGTGACATCTGCTGGTTAACTTATGTAATGTTACATATGTAACATTTGGTTTTATTGGTATTGGTTTCATTTTTGGTATTGGTTTCATGAAAAATGAGGCTTTGAATTAGGTAAGCTTGATTGATAAATGTAAACATTTGTCAATATAAGTATTAAATGAAATATTTAGATGTCATTATATTTTGTAATGGTAGCAAGCAAACAATGCATATAGTAAATCACGACCTAAAACTACAGCCTATAATATCAATTGTTTAAACATATATTATAGGCTTCTGAAGAAAGTATTCTGAAATGGGTTAATGAGGGAAGGAATGAAGTTTCCATTTTGCATGTTTTTGCCTTGCTGAGCTTCAATTCATATGCTATGACACTTATATGTTGACAGGTCCGTGCTGTGTTGAATACTCTGTATAACCTGCTACCTGCAAACTCATGATAAGAAAGTGATTAAAAGTATTGTTTTAAAATGAAGGGGTTTAATTTTTGCTGCTCTCTCCATGCAGGTTGTGGGGATCTTTGCTGGGTTTGGCCTACTCTTGCTGGTAGCCTCACCTTTCCTCCTTTTGGCCACTCCCATTGTCCTCTGCTGTAAGTGCAAGTGCAGCAAAGGTGACGACGACCCTCTGCCAACCTAAACACATCATCTGAGAAAAAAGCAGGGATCCACTCCAAGGATGGGCCATCTTTTTTTTCCTTTTCACCCCTTTGCATATGTTTACCTCCCTCCAGCTTTGAGTGCTTCATTTTCTGGGCTGAACCTGCATCAGCCCTGGCTGTTTTGGGATCCATCACTCTGCGTGAGAGAGGAATGGTTGAAAAGTGACCCTGGCCTGAAGGAGACATCCTGGGTCAAAGGTCAGAGGAGGTCAGACTTGGGAAAGGACAACTGTGTCCATGTATGTAATACGTTCTTGGTTTGGGCATGTGGAGCAGGTCTGGGCCACATCAGGGGGTCCTGAGTAGAGGGTTGCTGTGGTGGGTACAATAGACGGGTCATTACAAAGAAAGAAAATGTAAAGAAATGCTTTTCTCTTGTATGGACAACATCATGCAGGAGCCATCTTAAAGAACTTTATCGCTCTCTTTTTTTTGTCGGTTTGTCGTATGCAACAAAAGCTTTTTCCCCACCGCAGTACTTTGATGTAGCTTTACAGATTCAGTCAGTAGCATCAGAGTTACATCGCGCATGTTTGCTGTCCACTCAGTTTGCACATAGATCATTATTTCTTTGTCATGTTCAGGACTGAGGTCGAGATGGGAGAATTCTGATGCTCTCAACTCACTGTACAGCACGTTCTCTTGATGATGTCAATGTTTTATAACCTGCCGCTTTTAATAGACCTGTGCTCAGAGTAATGTCCATGTGTTGTACTTTTGAGTGTTTTCCAAACAGTTAGGTGCATATTTTAAAGGGGAATGCCACTCAAATCTAAGAATACATTTGCTCTACTGTACATGTTTTCAATGACAATGAGCGAACAGAAGACTTATCTTTTTTTTTTATTACTATTACATCTCTCCTAATCCAGTCATCAGTCACTATAAAGCTTTTCCAGACATTATATTTGACATTAACATGAAGGACTTTCCTAAATTGAGTGGCGCTCCCCTTTAAGGTCAGCATTAATGTTAAGTCTGTCAGAGGACTTTATATAGACATGCCATGGAAGCATTTTTACCAGTTCACTGAAACTGATGTCGCTCTTGTAATATTATCCTGACACCAGGTGGTGGTTTAGCCAAATAGAAATGAATAGCCTTAAATTGAGAATAGCCAGAATCGGGAATTTTCCCCTGTGCATTAAGAGTCAAAAGTCAAAATCTGAATAAAACCCAGGGAAAGCATGTTTAAAGGTATTTTCAAAGCATTTCAGTAGGTGAAGCCCTTTATTCTATATTTCAATGATTCTATGATGTCATCCATATGCCACACTGTTAATAGCCATAATGTGTAAAGAAAAAAAAAAAAAAAATTACCCTTAACTAGTGTTTTATGTGAACAAGGGCCTGTATTTCCTAAGCCTCTCTGAGCAGGACAGCTGATCAAAAACATCACCATGAATGATTTAATGCTGAATGCTCTGTGATACTTAGGAAATATCTGCTGGCCCAAATTGCAAACTTGCATATGTTAGTGGTCTGAGTGTTGATGTTTTGTTCGGTTGGTAGTTAGACCTCCAACAACAAGCAGCTATTCCTGTTAGGGATGTCAGAAAAGCCTATAGAGTAAATACAAAAGAATGTTCCATTTTGGGCACATTATTATGAAGCTGCTCTATACTATATCACTTTATCTATGCAAGTTTGTACATTTACCATTCTTACAAGGTTACTGATTGGTCATATCAGCTGTTTAGTGTATTGCAGACATTTTCATATCAAGACTTTTATTTTTTCACCATTTATGTTGCTGTTACTGGTCTTTTCTATATTTGAAGCTTGCAGTCTTGTAAATCAGGACAGAAAATTCTCTTACTACCTGCATTTTTACAAAATGTGGTAATTTTATGTTAAATTAGTGAAAACTGATAATTATGATAATTTGACCTGTGGAGGAGCAATTACAGTGTCCTACAGATATCTTTTATTATTTTGAGGTGTAACTATTATTTTCTTACATTTTAAAGAGGGACTTCACCGATTTTTTTGCAGCTGAAAAGGGAGTTGTGTAATGTCTGGAAACACATTGATGCTAAAAACCACAAAAATCTGTACAGGAGAAAAATTAAGCCCTCCTTACACTAAAGTGTAACTGTAACTTTGGTTTTCTTTTTGTTTTAGTAAAATCTGTGGAATTCCCCTTTTAACCCATGTTTTGCTACCAACAGCCATTCTAATATGAACAAGCCATTTATTTGATCCCTCCTTATGTAATTCAGAGTTCATGTAGCATTTATGCTAAAGGGTAGCTAATATCTGCAACTCCCTTTTGCCCTAAAATGAGTTCTGATATACAGATTATGGTGATTAGTAGCCTTAAATTTTGAGTATCTGTAGCCTGTTTTGTTTTCACTGACCTCACCTATTGTATGAGCATGTTATTTCATATCAAAGCCAATCCAATTTTGTAGCTTTGCAGGTTGACCTTTTCCTAAAAATAATTTGCTCCCCAAAGCTTTTGTTGTTTTTATGACAATCGTGCCAAGCAGATTTCCTGGAAGGGATGAGAAAATAGCAGTTGTCTGTGTGCATTTTGACCACTTATTTGTATTATATTAACAGATATTACAGGGTGGAAATTATTTTAATGCTACTTTATGTAAGCGCTGCACTGTATATGGGTTTTATTATTTTACTTCTTTATGTGATTATACCTGATGTGTGTGGTATGGTGCCTGCTGTGCTTATTGGAGGCATTTAGCAGTTCAAATCATTGTATATTTCATGGAAAAGTCAATAGATAAAAGAAACTGCAACTGTTTTCACAAAGTTATATATCAGGGGTTACCAGGTGTCTTCACCCCTGGTTGGATAAAAATGTTCATGTGTCATCATCATCAAAGTCTTGAATAGCCACAAACTAAACTGGAACCTCTAAGTCCAAGAAAGGATTTGCAGGTTTTTTTCACTCTTATCTAGCAGTGGTAGCTCAAGGCAACTGGACTTTCTTGAAGACATTTTGCCAGTAGCTTCTTCCGTTGTGAGTCAGTGGTGGGTAATAAACCAGCATTTATCCTCTGAGAGTCATTTACACCTTGAACCAGGTGACTCATTGGGTCACATGGGAGTCATGGGTGTAGTTCGAGCCATTCAGTCACATGAATGCACCAAACTGATCTGCAACTGAAGATGCTCCACAGATTTTAGGACAGCAGTGCAAGAAGGTGATGAGCATACTCCACCCCACCTTTATTGGTGTTTTACAAGTAGTTGAGTATTTGTTCAGAATATTCAACTATTCTTTAGACTTAAATTTAGATTTCAGAGTAGGTAATATGACTACAATATTTCTACAAGTCAGTGAAACGTGAAAAACATTTGCTCTGACCCTACCTCAAAAAAGATGTTTTAACTTACTGTTTGATCTCTACTAATAATATTGGTATTTTTCATCAAATCTTAACAATACGTCAAAAGTGTCTTCCTACTTAACACTATTAAGAACTGTTGGCTTTTTCCAGTTGTACTAAAAAAATAAATTTTGTTGTGTTTGGAGTGGTATTTTAACTCAGAAAGAAAAGTTTACACAAANAAAAAAATAAATTTTGTTGTGTTTGGAGTGGTATTTTAACTCAGAAAGAAAAGTTTACACAAAAATAAGGGGGGTGCAATACTTTTGGCTAGCACTGTAGGTAGAGGGATGAGTCTTGGCCTGGGGAGATGGCCATGCTCTCCTGTGTTGGAATATGCAGAGCATCTCTGTATGACTCTCACATGACTCCCATGTGACAAGGAATCTCTTGGCCCAAGGTGTGAATGTGAACAACTCTCAGAACATTGACTTAGAACTGAAGAAGCGATTCGGATGAGAGATGAAACATATTCAGGACTAAACATCAAGTCTAGTTGCTTTGAACTACGACTGCTAATAACAGGGCCAATGACCTGGATGACTGAGAACCTCCATACATATTTTCCACACATATCCCATGTTTTCTGAAACCACTGAACAGGTAGATATTATGCAAAAAAAAAACAAAAAAACATAAAGGGCCAAGCAGCGCACCACAATCACTGCTGTGTCACTTCAAAATAACTGATTTTCTACACCAGAGCCTAAACAGGCTTTTCAGGGCTAAAAGTAAATGACAACACTCATCTGAAATGCTAACACGAGGGTGGGTGGGGTGGGGGTTGACTAAGTAAGGGCTTGCTTGTGACGCTTCACTCTCAGATGGAAACTTTGTTTTACTCTAGATCTTATCTAGATACTATCTAGATCCAATACTATCTAGATTAAGTTACATGGAGCAATTTCTGTTTTATAGTGTGAAGAGATGAAGTTGCATGCTGCTTTCACTGACTTCTACATGTTAAATATTACAATGTTGTAGCCTCTAAAGGTCTTTGGAATAGTAGCAAAAATTCCAAAAATGATCTGGAGATCGACCATAACTTGTAGAATTTCGGTCAACCTTCGTCCATTCAGTAGGTTGCTTTCATGTGCCTGTCACATTTTTGTTCTGTTTTTTTTTTTTTTTTTTTTAAATCAGGCTGTATTTCATGGTAATTGGTTATATTTGCATTATCGGTTTAAAAGTATAATTATTCAGTTGCCTCAGAAGGTGGATCACTGTCAAAAGAAATACTGTCTGTACACAAGGCCTCCATATTTACAGATGATTAACAGTTTCTAGGTTAGTCAGTTTCAAAGTTAATTGTCTTTGGCAAAGATATAAAGATATCAACATTGTAAAATGGCATATTTGGAAAACTCAGTATATCTACAGTTCCACTAACACTGTGACACCAGGTATTAAAGGTTGTTGTTTTTTTGTGGTACTCTCTCTTCATTTATTTCCACTAATCCATAAAATATAACAATTACGCACCTCAAACATATCTTTGAGATGTCTTGTTATCCATGTAGTTGTGCAATGGCTCCCTCTGGTGTTAAAAATGAAGTCTACTCATCAGGAAGACCTATAATGAAAATATGCATAAAAAATTAACATCAGTGAAACAGATTGAAGTGAAATGAATTCACTAACCTGTAAAAAACTGAAACTCAAAACCATTTCTTGTCTTAGAAGGCCAGCTTAAACATACACTTGAGTTTTGAATTAGCTTTGTGCTATATATGCCAATAGTATTCTTAATATTTGACATATTTTCCCTCATGGGCGTTAATGAACTCCACCAATTAGATTGTCGTTTCATCTGCTTCTCTTTGCCTGTCTGTCCGTTTGTCAGCAGGATATCTCAAAAAAAAGAGGAATAATATGAAATTAAAATTTTGTAGCTCGGTGGGACTTGGGTCAAGGAAGAAATTATTAGATTTTGAATCGGGGTCCAAATACAGGAATTTGTTTCCCCCTCCTTTAACACTGAAACATCAAAAACTAAGACACCAAAAAATTCTGTCATATATCTAATGATGGACTGTGGGCTGTCAACTGGTGCAATTTAGCCCAGAATTAGGTATTGATCCAGATCTGGTGCGTGGAAATATATACTCAGACGTTAGTCATATTTATGGCATCACTGCGCATGAACAAATAAGGCTAGAAATATGCAACTACCACTAATGTAACTAATATGAAGCTGATTTAGCTGTATAATACTTATGATATACATGTGTTTTCAACGGTTTCAACTGAAGATGATGCCAACAACAATGGATTTGCAAGTTAAATGTTCTTTATGCATCATATTTCCAGGTAATGATGGTAAAATCTGGCTTTATGTTGGCAAAAAGGGAAACTGGATGACTATTGAGCCTCTGAGTGCCCTTTAATTGGTGTGATTTTTAATATTTGAAATAGCATGCAAGAGATAATAATAAACAATACAGGCTGAGCAAAACAATGAATCATCACAAGATTACAAAAGCAAAAGAAGTAGCTAATGTATTGTGTATTTACTTATACTCTCCTATATTTTTAAAACTTTTTTTTAGTTTACTGTTGTAGAAACTGGCATCTTTTTTTTTTTTTTTTTTNTTTTTTTTTTTTTTTTTTTAACTTGCATTAAATAAGCATTTTCCCCACATCCACTGCAGCTGTCTATTCAGATCGTCAGACGTGTGTCAGCCTTTTGTCAAGGTCTGCAGGAGAACAGGTTGTTCTCTCTCTTTCTGCCTTTGTGTCTATTTCCTGCCAGATGCTGGATTGGGAGCATTAACAAGACAACCCTGAAAATGAAAGTGCAAACGCCTGGTGATATATCATCCCTCACCAGCTGTTCTCTGTTTGGAAGTCTCTCCACCAATCACTGGGCAGGACCACAGGAAGTAACCATCTGTGGGCACCATGGTGACGGAGTTTGTGGATCGGCGCTGAGGCTGATGTGTTATCTGGAGCAAATAAGGTATGAAATGGGGAGAGGGTGATGGGGAGATGGGGGTGGGAGAAGTGGGAACGGAAATGGAAAGATGGACAGAAAGAAAGGGAGGAATGAGTGAGTATATTGTCTGGAAGACAAAAGAAGTGAGCCTAACAGAAACATGAAACAAAGCAAGAATTGAGCCTCAACACTGAGAAAGGAAGAAAGAGGAGAGAAAGAGGGCTTTGCACCTGCTCTGTACAGAACACAGGGTTCCGCTATCACACGTGTGCTGGCTGCAGGCCAATCAGTCTGGCCTGCTCTGGCTTTACCTCCCACTCCCTGCTGCCAAGCTCTCCTCCTGCTCCCCATCTACAACCTCTCCTCTGCTGCTCTGCACTTACAAAAAAAAAAAAAAAACCNAAAAAAAAAAAAAAAACCCCAAGCTTTCTGTCCTTAAGCTGACGCTGAACAATATGGAAACTCTTATTACAGTCACTGCTTTTAGGTGAGTAGAACTTGTGTGTTGACTCTGGTCTCCAAAGTGTTATGAGCTTTATGAGGCTGTGCTGATGTCTGCATCTGCTGTTCATGCAGCATTATGATGAGCATACCATAAAATACATTCAAAACAATTAAATATTCACAGGAAGCAGACATTATGGGGTATATCCTAGTGCCTACAAGACCCAGAGAATGCTGATATGGTGGGAATTGGCAGGAGGGGAACGAAAAGCATTCCATCCTGGAAGTCAATCAGCACTCAGATACTTTGAAAAATACACAGAATTAAAGTTGCTATTCTTTGTGTCACTTCTACTGACTGAAAAACAGTTGACCTTCTGTTTCATTTACATAACTATATGATATTTTGATGAGGGCTTTGTGTGACTTAGCATCTAACACAAAGTTTGCAATTTGTTTTCTCTGTTCAATGTTATGATACAATATCATATCATTAACCAGCTTTATGTAGCTGTCTTTGGATAGACACTTCTGCTTCATCATGGTCAAGAATATGTGCTCAATTTAGCCTGTTAATGTGTCATCCAGAGGCCTTGCTAATATAAATATTGTGTTTTCTGCATGGCTGCAGTTACATGTCCATAATTCAAGTGTGCAAGTACTTGGAGTTGTAGGTACTATTTAGACCCGCTTGATGTTAATGCTACATGCTTGCCAGCAGAGGGAACTGGAGTGCTATCAAAACAGCATAGTTTCTTTATCATTATGAATGAACACAGAGAGAGAGAGAGAGAGAGAGAGAGAGAGAGAGAGAGAGAGAGAGAGATTTGATATGCCAAATACTGAGAAGTGAAACATCTAATGTAGGAAATTTACACAGTCTATAGCTTGAGTTCATTTTTGTCTTCAGTCCGTTTTACAGCCATACACAAACATGTACTATTTTCTCTCCTGGTGAACACAGATGTGTGTTCTCAAGGCTTTTTGCTGACATGTCATGCTGACAGGGCACCGTTTGCCCCCACAGAGGAAAAAATGGAGAAAACACAGGTTGACATTAGGAGCTAAGAGCTCCCTGCCAGCACTCGATGGGGGTTAAGGGTTAATAATAGTGCATGTGCATTCACTCTTATGCTTGCACACACACTCGCTCTATCACACACAGCTTGGATTCTAATTGTGACCAGGGGCCATTGTACATCAGTCAGTGACTGACATAAGATGACAGCACTGATCCTGGGTCCGCCTCTGATCTACTTTATCCCAGCATGGAGTTGTACTGCTCATTGTCCCTTCAGCCTATGACACCTATTAGCTCTCATTAGCTTCCTGCAGTTCAGCACGACACGACTCTGACCTGTCAAAGCAACATCAAAGGATGAATTTATCTGTGCTCTTCTAACAGAACGACTACTTCAATAAGACTGACGCTAAACTTTAATCTGTGTTCTGTTACTACAACAAAAACTACCACGACTGCTGCTACTATTAGTACAACTACAATGATACATCATCATCATCATCGTCATCATCATCATCATCATCATCATCATCAACAATTGCAAACATAATCATAACAATTACAATAATATAATGTGGGCTAAAATAAGGTTTATAGCAGAGATGTTACAAAATTGAGATACATTGGATATTTAAGGACCATACTGGTGATTTTGCATGTTTAAGACCAATAAATATTATCTGCATACACATTACGTTACTGACAACCATTTTTCCAAAAATAAAACCGTATTTTAGTTATCCTATTATATTGCCAAATCCATTGATCTTTCAAAATCAAGCCAAGTGATACACCTTTACAATTCAATTTTGCCTGTTAACACGTACATCTGAATATAAAATTGACAGTCTTTTTTTAATTTCTCAGTAAAGTCGTTATCTTCTGGGACCGTATTTCATGGCAGACACATACATTGTCTTCCGTGCAGCTCCATGTTGGATCAGTTAAATAAAATTACTGACAAAAACTTGAATAGACATCATGTTTGCTGTGATGGATTATCTATCTCAAGCACATTTCCAAGTTTATTTTAATAGCATATTGGAATGAACAGAAAGCAGTGACAGTCTGGAAGGTCAGAATAACAATTCTAATATTTACTGCTCCAGTAGTACTTTTTGGAAAACGGCTGTCAGTGTAATGTGTATGCGGGTTGTATATATTAGACTCAAACATATAAATCCACCGATACGGTCCTTTAAGACAGATAATGTCATTGAATGGCTAGTGCATTTTTTTTTTTTTTTNATTTTTTTTTTTTTTTAAATAAAAAGCATTTGCTAAAAATTATCTAGAGACTTTTAGAGAAAAATCAGATTTTTAGAGAAAAAATCTGTATGCGACTGCTGCAACAACAATAAATCAAAACAGAAACCAGGTACCATCTTCTTCTTTTCCTTTCGGCTTTCCCTTCAGGGGTCACCACAGCGAATCATCTGCCTCCA
>VXCM01000063.1:282677-307944 GCA_014773175.1 Lucifuga dentata | reverse complement strand
GGGTGCTTGTTAGGGGTCCCTCTCTCTTGGGTATGATATCATAAGCACATGGCGTGTATGCCTCTCAGTAGTGGGTGTCCCTGTCACGTAGCACATTTACTGTAATCTGCCCTTGGTCTCTCTGTGGGCTTATTAACGTGTCAGCTGAGATTCTCCACTACTGCACTGACCAGCCAAGTTCTGCTATCTCTTTCTTGACAATCACCTGAGCTCAATGTGCTGACACTGAAACAGCCAAAGTAACTCTGTCCCTACAGGAGCCATTTTCTGGCACAGCTGGATCCTGTACCTGATGCTTAATCATTCAGTGAATTACCTGAAATCCATGACTTTTTTTATGCTTGGCTTACTTGTGTTCACTGGTTCAAGAAATATTGTAAGTCCTTATTAGTA
Organism: Lucifuga dentata; assembly: GCA_014773175.1. Classification (NCBI taxonomy): domain Eukaryota; kingdom Metazoa; phylum Chordata; class Actinopteri; order Ophidiiformes; family Bythitidae; genus Lucifuga; species Lucifuga dentata. The sequence goes on along the minus strand of VXCM01000063.1, from coordinate 307,551 downwards.
TTAGAAGTAGTCTAAATAATGACAGACAACAAATCTTTCTAGCTGGTTTTCATAAAAGGCAGAGCCAACTGCATTTATTCCTGATTTTTTTGAGTGATATGTAATATTTTTTGGGGTTGTTCATCTGTGCTCTGCTCATGAAATATTGATTTTCATGAGCTGATACTTCCTTCGTTTCCAAATATAGGACAGGACAATACTCTAAATTTGGCACTTTGCATGTAAAATAGCTATAGCAGCAAGTATCCCAGGCATGGCCAAATTCAAGACCTGACTTCTGGGTGACCCTGATGAAGGCTTTTCACCAAACCACGTTGTTTAGAAAAAAAAAAATAAGACCCTTGATCTTAATGCTCATGAGTCAGATGAGTGTCTCTCTCTCTCTCTCTCTCTCTCTCTCTCTCTCTCTCTCTCCCAACGTTGAGTGCCGGCGTTGAAGTCTTTAGGATTAAGAATAATGAGGGGTGTCAGTGACAATATCCTTCAGTCACATGTCCCGAACATTCTATTTCCATGTAAAATAACATGCAGCATTGCTCATTGAAACCTCTCTTAGACACTGACCATGTTGGCTGTTGAATCATTTTATGAACAATTTACATTACTGACATCAGTTTTTCTGCTTATCATCGTGCCTAATGTTTTCCTAAAGACCTAATGTAAACAGTCACTGAGTTTATTCTCAAACCTGTGTCAGAACTAACAACCAAATTTTGATTAGAAGTATACTGATATACAACAGTGTATATGAGCCTCATATCAACACATTTAAATCATTAAAATATTGTACAACCTCCTGATCACACCAACAGCTGCTTTCAGGCCAGCTGATTTGCATGTAATGGTTACCTGGTTTGCATGTAGCAAGCTAAGGTATGTTCATTCTTTCTCAACATGTCTGTCAGGACAGGTTTTACATGTGTGCATGTATGTATGTGTGTGTGTGTGTGTGTGTGTGTGTGTGTGTGTGTGTGTGTGAGGTATAATTGTGGCAGGTGAAGCTACTAGGCAGTCTTAGGTGTTCAGAGAATGGGGTCATTATGTAAATTTCTTTCTCACAAATAGTCTATAACCCTCAGCTCAAAACAACACCATCAACATTTATAAAACAGAACTCTGTTTTAGGTAACTATCACAAAGTTTGATTATACTGCATTCAATAGTATCATATAGTTCCTGTTCTATCAGTTCAGAAACCTTCTTGCACTTTTCTTTGGGCTCAGTCGGACTGAAGCCAGACCAAATCATGTAGACATGATGAATGTATGTGTAACCCATTATCAAACACACCTCAGCAGCAGGCCCAACCTGTCTTTGATTCGAACTAACCTGCTTACTACCACCACCCTGCTGTTGCAGATTTCTTCTAAAGTCTGCATCTGCAACCCATGTCAGAGCTCCTCCAACGTCTTGCGGTGACAAACTTGACACACTGCCCTGACTTAACATCCTCGGTAACTGCTACATAAGCTTCCCTCCTTTCAAGACGTGAAGATGTGCTGCTCTGAACTGCCTGCAGGCTCTGAGCTCTGATCGGGAACACGTCGTACTGATGTCTGCTTGTCTCTCTCTTTCAGATTACCTACTTGCTGCAAGTCTGAGCAAGGGGATTTCTTTGTAATGCTCAATTGTAAATTTGGATGCTTAGTGGGGTGGGGGTTAGGGGGTTGTTTGTACATTTGTAGGTGTGTATGTGTGTGTGAGTGTGCTTACATATGAACCTTCTTATGTCAAAGCCTCTGGCAGCAGTGAGGATAATAACATAATGATAGGCCAGTCCCGCAGTGATAATTCTCCACTTGCCCTGGGGGTAAGGTGTGTGTGGGGGTTGTGTCAAGAAAACAACTGACAGGAGTCCTCTCTAAACCCCTTCACTTCCTGCGTGCTTTCTCCACTTTCTTCCTCCTCATCCTCTCGTTTCGGTCCCCTCTGGTCTCTAGCTTCTCCTGATACCCACTAGATGCTCACATAAATAAATGGATGAAATGAAGAGCAGGTCAAACAAATCCAAAAGACATAATCTGCTGGAGGAGAAAAATGCCGACTTGCAGATTTTTCTCACAGAGATTTGTCACAGTGAATGACTGATGAGAGCAGACAGTCAGTAAACAGGAGAAAACATGACAGCGGGAGCATGTGTGTGCATGCATTTATGTATGTGACTGTGTATATGTGCATTTGTATATGTGACTGTGTACATGTGGACACAATGTGCACATGGATGTGTATGAAGGAATGATAAAGTTCTGGCTGTGAACAGTGGACTTCAGCTGTTTCTGTATGTATTATTGAAAGGTTGAGAGCAGAGGAAACAAAGGAACGTGTCCGATTAACAGGCAGCTCATTATTTTTTCATACAGGTGTTTCATATTGATGAATTTGTTGTGAGTTTGTGATTTTTAGCCAAACATAAATAACTTTGAGAACATAACAGTGACCTTTCGGATTTTACATTTAAATTGTTTTCACTTAAGACATCTACATCTGAGACCCTGACAGTTTACACTTAATTACACATGAACTTACAACATTATGCACAAATACACGTGCATATTTGGGCATATAGGTACATGTGTGGCTATAAGGAGTAGTAAATCTAGGCTGTCGTTGGATGTCATGTCCAATATTATCACACAGCCCCTAGAGCTCTATTATTCATGAGATCAATTCTGAGATTCATCCAGGCCAATACAGGACAACCTGTCCCACTCAGGCTCTTTTCCTCTCCTCCATCCATCCATCTCCTCACCCATCCTCCTCGATATTTCTCCAAAGATTATTTCCCTCTCCACTCTGTCTTCTGCTGAGATTGAGTTGTGAGAGTTGTGAACGTGAAAACTGAGAGTGTTCACCTCAAGGGATGAGAGACAGCGAGGTGGACACTGGTGCCTCTGACACTTTTACTGACAGCATTATAAAACCAGGGGCAAAACGGGGGAGTAGAGAGAAAAGAGATGCAAAGAAAGAGAGGGAAGTGGAGGGAAATAAGGCAAAGGAATGTGTGTCTGTGCTTTACATGCAGGGTATATTCTCCACACAGGACCAAAATCGCAATCAAAATGCATGAAAGACAAGGGACAAACTTCCACCAAGGACTTTAAAAAGGTATACTTGATACTAAAATTCAAAAAAGCACAATGAGTTTTTTTACTGCAGCCAGTTTGTATGAAAGCTCAGTCAGGTCAACTGGATTGAAGTTTTTTTTAAATTCTGAAATGTTCACCATTCATCCAAATGGCTTCAAGCATCAGTCAGAAAAATGTGGGGAAAAAAGTACATCTAATACGTATTATTATTATTATTATTATTATTATTATTATTATTACAATGTTAAAAAAAAAAANAATACGTATTATTATTATTATTATTATTATTATTATTATTATTACAATGTTAAAAAAAAAAACATGTAAAAAATGTGGGGAAAAAAAAGAAAAAAAAATCATTTTCTGACTGAGGAAGCCATTTGATGAATGGTGAAATGTTTCAGAATTAAAAAAGGTCCAGAGTTTTCATACAACTTATCTACCACCTGGATGACTGAGAATCTTCATCTAAATATCTACTGCAGCCTGTGTGAACACACAACAAGCCTTCTCAATTTTTAAGGATGCACACGTACACACACTGACTCAAACACACAGAAGGTTTGTATCCTTCCATGTGGAAAACATGTCTGGTGTGCCAGGCACCAGAGCGTCAGGGAGGGAGGAGGAGGAACTATCCGTGCATGCTGCTCGATGCCTCACCGCTACATCAACAATTCAGCCTTTACACGGATGTACAGCACAGCGACCATCATCACTACATACTGTAAAACACACACACACACACACACACACACACACATACACATACACACACACTCAAATCACAAACCGACAATGACCACTCACCATGGTTTGTGTTTCCACTCAGTGCACTTGAAACTGAGAATCTTTGGGCTTGATTCATACTGTAACAACAATATTTTCATACAAGATGTTAGTTTATATTATTTTTCTTGCACACATGAAAAATATTACTTTCTTGGTTGCTCTAAGCTATAAATGCCAAACTTTGAACAATGCAACTTAATAGATAAGGTCTTAGATTTTTTTTTGTTATGCTCGCATTATGTAAACCACATCACCCCGCAAGTGATTACACTAAAAATGCAGATGGCAGCAGACTAATCTAATGGAAATGAGCCTTTAATAACGCCAAACACGCCAAAAGTCGTAAAATTAGCAACATAATGACACTGTGCTTTATAGCCACTCTTTCAGATCTGAGATGTTAAAATATGCCTCTGCTCGCCCTGTGTCTCCAGGCTTCATAACTAATAAATACATTTTCCCACCACCAGTACCCACAGCGTCTCAACTCAGAGGCCCATGTGGGAACTACAACTTCCACATTGAGACGTCAGTATCTGCATATCAGTCCGCTAGCTATGATGTGTGTGCTGGTCTATGCTACGATGCGTATGTATGTGCGTGAAAGTCTGGCTGTGATGTCAGCACACACACACACACACACACACTGTGGCCATGGCTGTAAAATCAGAATGAGGTTTTGGACCGGCAGCAGCTGGAACGGACTCCCGAGGGAATGCTGGGAAAGCAGCCACAACCTTCTACCCAACAGAACCCAGTGAGGGAGAGGGGACAGAGAGAGAGAGAGAGAGAGAGAGAGAGAGAGAGAGAGAGAGGGCAAAGCAGCAGCATGTTATTAGTGGATGTATGTCACCTTGTCTGTTACCATATTTATTTTGAAATTGTTATACATGATTACTAAAATCAGCTGTCTGTGTACGTGTGTGAGAGTGTGTGAGTGTAAGTGTGTGTGTGTGTGTGCGTAGCATTGCGTTCAGGAAGCAGTGGTGACGCTCTCACACCACCCACCATAGTTATTACAATAGAAATCCCAAACTCCTGAGGAACTACACCTACCCTACACACACACACACACACACACACACAGAGCCCTCTGTCCTGTCTATCCTGACTCAGCCTTTACTGAGTGTTAGTGAATATAGCTACTGGCTGGCCAGATTGTGTGTGTGTGTGNGTGTGTGTGTGTGTGTGTGTGTGTGTGTGTGTGTGTGTGTGTGTGTGTGTGTGTGTGTGCGTGTGAGTGCGCATGTGTGTGTTTGGGGACAGAGCTGAGATGATGGCAAAGCAAAGGGGCGTATACACACTCATAGGCTTCGCTCTTGACACGTGTGAGGATAAACATTGATTTTCTTGACTGACTGTTTACCCTGTTGAGTAAACACACACCTTAATACACATACACATACACACCAGCACAACAACATAAGACAACTCTACACACTCAGATGTCTATAAGCACTTTGGCTACGTCTAGAACTGTCTGCTTAGTGACGACAGGCTCAGCAAACAATGCCAGGTCAGGGTTCAGAGCCCCGTTTACAACTCTCCCACAGCCACTAAACACACTATCACACACCTGTATTATGGTTTAACAGCCTCAGATCATCAACACTGTCACGCCCCACGAGGCACAAGACACAGGTCACCAAAAAACTCCCACTCCCTCTTTCCTTCACTGTAATTACTCGTACAAAGATAACCCGTAAAATGCGCTGCTGCTGACGCCTTCACACTCCACTGATGTGTGTGTTTTTCAGTGAATGGTGTTGCTGCAGGAAGTTACCAAACCTTCGCATCACCTTCTGCTTTCAAACGTAAAATCAACTGGCTGCAAATGCTTTTTTATCATCTAGTCATCCAAAGAAAATCAAGCACCTAACTAAATTTAGTTAGTTATCATTTTGAATGTTTTTTTTTTTTTTAATAGTTATAGTGGGAGTGCATGTAATGTATTTACTGAGTATAATCACTGAATAATTTCAAAATAAAGTAAAATTACTGTATATACTTGAGTATAAGCCGAGTTTTTACTACCAAATTTCACAAAGCAAATCAGGGGTCGGCTCATACACAAGAAATTCAAATTTGATCCCAGAGAACAAAATTTCCACGGATGGAAATACTACCAATTACCACTACCCATGGAAAATAGTTTAAATCATACCTTAGAATGAGATATTTCCTGACAAAACATCTTATCCAGCACATTTTGCGGCGCTCAGTACGTGCTGATGTGATGCTGCTAAAATAAATATCATGTTTGCTGGTACCGGTGTTAGAGCCATTTCTTTGGTTAAGTATCAAATGTTTAAAATACTTAATTTGGGAAAAGTGAAATCCAATGAGTTATTATATTTGAATATTTATATCTTAACTGATTGATTAGGTGATGGTTGCTGGCTGCTTCACAGAGGAGGAGTCTACTTATAGACGCTCAGCTGGAGGCTGATCAGTGTTTATGAGGAACAGGGCAGCGGTATAGTTTTTGACCTCACCTCACCTCATGTTTTGTTATTTTGATTTTGAAAATAAATAAGTTAAAAAAAGAACAAGAGCGTGATGTTATCATTCCGGTGTGAGACAGGAAGAGAAGCCCTGTTAAAGCAGTGAAGTTTTGAAATAGCCGCCACAACCGGTACGTGGATTATTTTCAGAAAATCAGACAAATACTATGACAATACTCAGGAAAACAGGTAATTTGCTAAACAAATAAATTGATGGAACAACATCAGAGCGTCGGCTTATACAAGAGATCGTCTTATACTCGACTATATACAGTAAGTAAAAAATAAAAGTAAAATGTGTCTCTAGGTGGAATATTATGTCACAATGTTAAGTCAGGGAAATTCTGAGGTTTGCTTTGTGGCCTTCTTTCGTGGAAGAATCTGATTGAACACTTAATTAATTATACGTAACGGGGGACTCCATCAATTTCATGCATTTTAGTGGTTATGAGAAGTACTATACAGCTTTTCAGAACTTTTTCACGAAATTCAGCCCTCCATGTTGTAGGAATGGCTTTTTATTTTTGTCGTCTTCAGCATTAACCAGACTTGTGAAATCACAAAGATAAAGTTTGCTAACCTGACAAAACATAGTACAAAAGCCTCATATGTGGAAGAGTTCTCCTCGGGACTAATGAAACTGTCATCCTCTAAGCTTGTGTGTGTGTGTGTGTGTGTGTGTGTGTGTGTGTGTGTGTGTGTGTGTGAGTGCAATATCAGCCAGTCATAAAGATTTCAGAGACACCAGAGGGGGCAGCAGTGATACTATGAATGAATTCCACTTTGTAAACTCTCTTGCACCAGAAACCTGACAGTCAGCTGCATGTGTGTAAGTACAAAATTCTGCATATGTGTATAATCTTTAACCACATTTAAACCCCTCCACTTATCTTGCCTGTTTTTCCTGTCTTCCTGTACTGTCTAATAGCAAAGTCAAGCCATGACAGAAACAGCGTTAAGTCCCTCTTCTCTCCTTTCATCTGAAGGAGATCTGTGAGAGAACAGTAAAAGGCATGAATGCTCGCAGCGTGCTGAGGAGGGGAATGTCCTGAGTCTGAAGGGTGGAGAGCAGATGGAGAGAGGTGAGGTCAGGTTTACACAGGAATATGCTAGAGGATAAGGCGTGTTCCCTTTGGCCGTGCGTCGTGGTGTAAATCCACCGGTGCCATCTGATGCCTGTGTTTGTAACGGTGCAACAGCGTGCAGCAGACACAAGAAAAGATCTGGCTGCTATAAATAGGCTGCGTCTTAAAGAGGCATGTTGTAAATATAGTGCCCTGGTGTGGTGTCACTTTTCACCCCTCCACCCCCTTCAAGCCTCAGCCCCAGCCTCTGTCCTCTTAAGAGTTTCATTATGCCAGACTGCGTCATGAGCACTGGAAAAAAGACTCAAAAAACACAGGAAGAAAGGAAGAAAGAAAGGAAAGACGGGGGCTGGCAGCGGTGCAGCTACGGGACAGATTATGCTCAAGTTGAGTGTGTGTGTGGGTGTGTGCGTGCATGTGATGTAATGTAACTGAGGCCAGGCTTCCCCAGTCTCTGGTGTCTGCCGGTTTGGGAAGGTTCCAAAGTACCAGAGAAGTGGAGAGAAGTATTGAGAGGGAGTCAAGTCGAGTCAATCCTCCTCTCCTCTCCTCTCCTCTCCTCTCCTCCAGGGTTTTTATTAGTGTGCTACATGTAACTTTCTGTGCTTAGGCGACTTTCTCCTATCACATATAATATTCTTGCTATGACGTCCCATGACATTCAAATGTGTGCCAAGCCAACTTTCAGTGGCACTGTGTGTAAGCATGTTTGTGTACTTTGTGTGTCTGTGTGTGTGTATGCGCACATCTGTGTATGCGCGTGTATGTATGTGTGGTTATGCTCTTGCACATCTGGCAAGAATTTTCAAGTTTTTTTCCTCTTTGTTCCTATTCAGCAAGAACAAGCGTCTTCTTTACAAGAGAAAACTCAGATACTCTCTCTCTCTCTCTGCCGCACACACATACACACACATACACTGTGTGACGCAACAGCCACTGGTCATGTTCCCAAGGTCCTGTTCTCAAGGCAGTCTGACTAGAGGCCTTTGTCTGAGCTCACTTTAAAAATAAAACTAGAGCAGTGTTGCCACGCACACACACACACAGACAGACACATACACACAAACACACACGCTCACTTACTTTTTGTGCATGAACTAAGCCTGACCTGAGTTGGAAAAGAAGATGACTGCCAAATCATGATGCTGTCTAAGTGTGTGTGTGTATGTATATGTGCTCCCATACTGTATACATGTGTGTATTATTCCACTCAGCCTATTCATGACTGTGTAATTATGGGCTTGTGTAACACCCATGTGTGTATGAGCACGCACACATACTGTTCTTCGAACACTTGATCACTCCACCTATCATTTTACGGCAGCGCACAGAAACATGATCTGCCACAAATTACGGCTAAAACTTGTCAAAATCTTCATAACTCCTCATAAATTAGAGAAGTAAACTGTGTTTATAGTTTTAATTATCGTATATACTCGAGTATAAGCCGACTCCCTGATTTTGACCTGCAAATTTAGATTTTTGAAGAAACCTGCATATAAGCCAACCCCTTGATGTTGTTCCATCAATTTATTTATTTAGCAAATTACCTGTTTTTCTGGGTATTGTCTTAGCATTCCTGTGATTTTCTGAAAATAATCCACTTACCAGTAAACATGATATTTATTTCAGCAGCTGATTACCGTAACTGACCAATAACAACAGCGCTTACCGGCTGCTGCAAAATGTGCGGGATAAGATGTTTTGTCAGGAAATATCTCATTCTAAGGTATGATTTAAACTATTTTCCATGGGTAGTGGTAACAGGTAGTAGTATTTCCACCCCTCAAAATTTCCTTCTCTGGAATCAAATTTAAATTTCTCGTGTATAAGCCGACCCAATTTGCTTTGTGAAATGTGGTAATAAAAACTCAGCTTATACTCGAGTATATACGGTACTGACAACAGTGCTCAATAACATAAAGAGACTACAACATCCTGGATCAGTGGCTGGAAGACGTACAGTATAAGAATCAACATTATATGATAAGAATTGATCCTTAACATATTATCCTGTTTGTATTAGTGATTTTTATGTTATAATTAAAACTGAAAATCTGATGATCCCTTATGGATTGAGATACAATCTGTACCTAATAAAACCTATTAAATAAACTTAAAAGTCCATGCTGGTCAGGCTGAAACATGGCAGTGCTCCATCGGAATGCCAAACAATTAACTGTCATGGCATTAAGAATAAGTGGTGCATATTAACACTGATAAAGACGAAGATGAAACGTTGCTTTTACCCTCTAGCTGTGAAAAGAATCTGAGATCTCTGAGATACTAGCAGGTTTTTACCTGACAGTAGTGATGAGAAAACTATGAATATTGTCTTTAAAGGTTACGTTTTCAGCACGAACATCCACAATCGGAATCAAACTTCACTATTCCATGTTTATTATTGGGAAATCCCAATATAAATAACTCAAGACAATTAACATTTGATTAATTATATCCACCAACTTCAAATTCCCTTCTCCACCAGCTTCAAATGAAAACTGGAGAAGCAAATAGCAAAGGTTCAATCGGGAGAAACAAGAATCCCGTTTTTTAATAACTATTGCTGAGTTTATTTGTGATTGTAATGACTAACTGCAATTGTTACTACTGTATCAAAATCTATTTGCCAATTATCTTTTATCAGTCTCTCATTTATTTCTTTTTTCAATCAGTGAATAGCTTTGTTACCATTTGAAAGGCTATCTGGCTCCTAAAAAGCCCCTAGTCACCTCCATTTGACTGAATTATGTTACTCCTCTGCCTCCACTGTGTGTGTGTGTGTGTGTGTGTGTGTGTGTGTGTGTGTGTAACCCTCAGCAGGTCTTTGCTCAGGCCTCATCACAAGACAAACCCCTTCTCATGGGACACATCACAGAAAAGACACATCTAGAACACTCAGACACTTTCTAAGGAGTCAGGGAACAGCGAGGACATTCAGGTGAGACACCTGCTGAATCAGGCGCTTCTACGCCACAGAGTGTGATGGAAACTGATCCGCTAATATCAACCATGTAGCTATTAGTGGTTTGTACAAACACACTGCCATCTATTAATACCGTAACCTGGCACACACACGCACTGCTCTATAAATGCACACTCACGCGGTGGCTGTGTCACACATACCTGATCTGGTTTCAGCTACTCAGGGTGTGCAAACCATCCAGGCAACACATTATACAAGTGAGTCCACCGGCCCACACACATGCAGAGACACACAAATGTGCACGCGCTAGTTGGCCGTGGCTCTGGGTAGTGTCCCGTTCAGCAGACACTTGAAAGGACACCCTAGAGAGGGGTCCTTTTCACAGTAATAGTGCCCAGCAGCACTTAGCGTAGACCCGGTGGCTCTCTCCCACTGTAGTGAAGGGGATGAGGGTTCTCAATTCCACAGCAGCCCACTCTCCTCTTCCTGATGAGTGGAGGAAGAAGAGTCTTTCATGGACACAGCACTCCACCGACTACACACTCCAAAGCACTCACTCACTCGTCATCTATATTAAGAGTGAGATCTCCAGTTTGAATGAACGAGCAGGAGAGAATTGGTGATGAGTGTGAAATATTTCGGATTATATTCGGTTGACCAGGTTCACACTCAAAATGCTGAAGCGCAGCTGCTGTAGGAGCACAAACACAAAACTCCTCCTGTCATAATTTCAGGAGTTTCTGGGGGTATTTAATCTACATGCAGTGGTGTGCAGACCCTAATTACCAGTGTTGGGCAGTAACGCCTTACTGTAATAATATTACTTTTCCCAGTAACGAGTAGTGTAAGGGATTACAATTTCCTAAACAGTAATTATATTACAGTTACTAATCCGAGTAATGTTGCATTACTACGTTACCAGCACGTGATTTGTTTTTTGTCCTGGATAGGCTCTCGTATCCATATGACATGTATGTGCGGCAGGTCAGGGTAGGTCACCTCAGCAACTAGCCAAAACGCAACACGCAGGATGGAGGATGAGCAGGAAAGGTACACTTTCAGCAGCTGGAAATATTCCCAATATTTTCAGTTTGTTTCAGTGAAGGATGAGAAAAACATTCTTGTACGCTCCAGCTAAACAACAGAAACTGTATTTCAGAACAGGACATGGTGCTGGGGAGACATTACGACAACAGGGTCTGAAGAAGCTGATGCTGGGTATATCATAGAGGAGATGTTACCTATTTCAACAGTTTATTCACCCTAATTTTGATGGATTATAGAGAAAATTCCCATTAAAAGTAATGTCAAGCTGCCACAGAGAAAGACATTTGCTGGCTACCTCAACGGAGAATACGCGGTGATGGAATCTAATTTGAAGGCCGCACTCGAAGAGGCAAACTTTGTTTCTACTTGCTGACATCTGTTCAGCTAACAACAAAAGTTTTTTGGGTGTAACAGTTCACTGGAGTAATATTGGAATGTAACAAGTAATGTAACTACAGGCAGTCCCCGGGTTACAAACGAGTTCCGTTCCCACAGCTGTTCGTAAGTTGGATTGGTATGTAAGTACATCGACAGTTACATAAGGTGCATATCTAGCGTATATATTTTCCTTTCTATGCATAAGAAACATTAAAGAAACACTTCCAGATATCCTAAAACATCACAAACATAATAATACAATACAGTAATAATAATAATTATGCAGCGGTGGTGCAGTGGCTCACCACTGAAGACGCACAATGTTTTGACGTGCGTCGTAAAGTAGTGCGCCGTTCATTATTATGAATCATTGTATGTAACTCGAATTTTTAATTTAATAGGCTTTATGGTGGTTGGTTCATAAGTACGGACGTTCGTAAGTCGGGGACTGCCTGTAATTACTTTTGATACTAAGTAATAAGTAAAGTAATATTACTTTCTGAAGGAGTAGTCTAATAAGTAAAGAGTAACTTATTACACTTTCTGAGTAATTTGCCCAACACTGCTCATTTCACCTTTACAGCGGGAAAAATGAACCTGAGCACAACCCAAACCCTAACCCTAACCCTAGGGTTAGGGTTAGGGTGTTTGACATCGACAGGCAAGAGGATCTGCTGTGAAAGCCCACTTCTCCTTTCCACAGCATGTCGGACTTTCCTGAGACACCATCTATCAACATATCGTCCAGCTTTCTCTCTTTCTCTCCCTCCCTCTATCTCTCTCTCTCTCCTTTTTTTACTGTCTTTCTCACTCCCCAATTCTCTTGAATATATTGTGCATATTGTGTTCCCTCTCTGGTATTCTTGTGTGTGTGAGCATCTGTGCCAACTCAGCATCATAGATGGAATTCATCATACGTGGCTCGGTATAACCAGGATTATCGCAGCATTCTCCGCTGCGCCGTCACAACATAAATTCAGCTCATCCAACTGAATATCAGTGCTTGTTGGATTGTATGACTGTGTGTGTTTCTTGGCTGAGGATCTAGACAGGATGAGTATTACGCTAAGCTTTTAGGAATCAGGAAGATAGTTCACTGGATGCTTAGGATTCCTTCCGGAAACCTCGCTGTCTGACAAAGAGGGTGAATTAGAGTGCAGCGTGTGTGTGTGTTTGAAAGAGAGAGAATCAAAGTGAGTGTTACAGCAGCCCTCTCCTCCTCTCTCTTCCTTTTGAGGCCAGAGCCGGCTGTATCTGCTCACGAGACTAGAATTATGGGACAGCTTTACAGAGAGGCCTATTATGGTATGAGGACACAACATGTCTCACTCCTGCACACAGAGAGTTACAACATCCCAGGTGATAGGAATCAGCCTGTTCCAGTGTTATCAGGCCAAGCAGCAGCAAAATGTGATGATGCAGTGGATTCTTCAGATACCTAAGTGGTCAGGTTTATTACTCACTATAGAGGAGTGTTGTAGACAATTACCTAATAGCAGTCCAGGGTGGAATAAAACTAAATCTATGACTCGTCGTTACACTTATGAAGTCATGCAGAGGAAAAAGGAACAGATTCACAGATGAAAGGAATGCAGAGGAAAAGTGAGGAGTGGGACAGAGGTTAAATTTGTCACACATTATTAATATCAGATTACTAATACTGGAAGTTTTTCTTTGTCCCTCCATTACAGCTTTAAAATTCATTTAGAATGTGCTGACTTCAGAGAAAGACAAAGTTAAGACAGGAATTTTTTGACCAAACTACAAAATGCTCTGAACATGTGGTTCACTTTTGTCCCAGTTTTAGTTTCTGTATGTGTGTCTGTCCTTCAAATGGTGAATTTTGGCACTGATTATACAGCACCTAAGACAATGGATGAGAACCACAGGAACTGATATTAAGATATCAGATCAGATCAGAAAGACACACAGTTAATAGCGAAGAAGCCAATGTGTGTCTCAAGCACAAAAACTACATTTGGATCACATGGTGGCAAATACACACTTCATTTATATAATCAGAATTTGTTTGAAATCATAATACACAACAACAGTCATATTATACCATACACTCAACACTTGTTTCCCACTGCTGGAAAGTTCCAGCAGTACAGAAGAGAATTGTGAGGTTCCTTAGGACAGTTGTTTTGTTTTTTTGCTGCAGCTGTTAAAATTTTGGTTTTGTGGTGCTAACATATTCTGTTACTTTAGGTCTTTAGGCTGCATACATAGTTGTTGTTGTTTTGTTTGTTTTGTTTGTTTTTTATTTTAATGAAAAAATGCTCAATTCAGTCAGATTGCACTGGAAAGAATCGCCCATCACCAGTTCCCACAACTCACCTACAGTGGAAATGAGGACAATAGTTGCATTCATATATGAATAGCTGGCAGCTTATATCAAACTTAGGAACAGAGTGACATGATACTTATAAATTATTGTGGCATAATTTCACAGTCACATCATAAAATTCCAAGGGCATGTTGGACCCCGTATTGATTTCTGTCCCATCTTTACTCCCTAGAGGTGCAAAGATGCAGATTATTAAGGTAGCGATTCAACTGCATCGATCCGACACGTTAATAATCGATTATAATTGATTATTTTGTGCAAAATTAAACATTAAAAATAATTCTCCTTGAAGCGCATTCCTCTTTTAAACATACTGGTACTTCCACATTGCTCCTGCACCGACGCGCTGCAGCTCCTTCAAAGTAAACTACCAGTGATGAGCGGCTGTTGATGAATAATAGAGTTTTGAATTTAGATCGTAATTGAATCAAATAATCTAATCAAATCGTGGTAGAATTGAAAAATTTTTGATGCATTGAATAATTCCTTAAATAATCGTAATCAAATCTAATCGCCATGGAGACGACGATTTACACCCCTAGTCCCTACATCTTGCTCTGCTGCATCCTCCACTGCCAATGTGCACACAGCAAATTAACTGTCCAGCTACAATCCATAACTTTATTTCTGTTGTACAGAGTAAACTCTGCATTGTGATTTTGCATCTTTTCTCAAACCAAAATTCTTGATGCAGACATTATAACTTCAGACTAATACAGTCTAACACATTCTAACACAGATGTGCACATATGCATGCTTATTTACATATGCACATAAACAGAATAACAAGCAAATCCAAATGTTCAAACCTGATAAATTTTGCTTTCAGGTCAAAGGTCAGGCCAGTAAACAAGGAGATTCACAGCACCCCTCATACATGTCAGTCTGACAAATATTCAACTTACAGTATAAGCTAACACAGCATCTTTGTTTTTGCCAAAGCTGAATATGCAGTGGTAATACAATGGCAGCTAACAGGAAAAGCATGTGATCCAATTATTCCTTTCACCATCTTGGGTAAAGTTTGTATTTCTCTTATGAAAGGATTGGGCTCTGTGCTGTAATCTTGAAGGGATCGGAATTTATGTCAGTACTTGCAACTTCACAGTTGTGGAACAGAGTTTAGATGTAACTTCTAAAGGACATGATCAGCCTGAACTGGAAAATAGGAAATGGCTTTTGAAACTCACAACAACACTGAGACATATGCGCAGCTAAAGGTTTGTACTGTACCTATGAAGTAGAGCGATATAAGCGGGGACACACTACACACACACTACACTGGGGAGCAGTATGAGCTTAAAGTAAGGCTGGGAATAATATTTGGGAGTCAGCCTTGTGATTCACAGCCAAAAGTGGGAATTATGGATGCCTCTACACTTCTAGAAAGAAATGCATGAGTTTGGATTTGAAAAGTTATTTTATGCCATGCAGCTTTACTCAGAACTCCAGTGAGATCCATAACAACGTGTCAGAGTCACACCTGTAGGGCTGCCACGCTGGACAGTTTATTTTTTGACCTTGCACAGGACATTAAAAAGGTGGTCTAACAGCCCTTCACTGATACTGAGGTCATTTCAGTTTTTTCCTTCCAAAAGTGCAGTCACTTGTGATGAATGCTTTGATCTCAAAATGACCTACTGATCTTCCATTGTGTCTGTAAGATATCTGTCACTTGGAGGCTCCCAGTGCTATTATAATGAGCATACGGTTGGCATCACACACAGCTCATATTAACCCAATGGGTCTTTCTGTCTATGCTTGTGTGTGTGTGTGTGTGTGTGTGTGTGTGTGTGTGTGTGCAAGATTGTATGTTTGTGTATTTGTCTGTCTGCTTCTTCGTCTTTGTAAATGTGCACAAACTGTGCAAGCAGTGGGATGTACAGCAAAGCAATGGCTAATGTTTTACTCATGTTTTAATGTCTGATTATCTGCAATGAGTCAGGAAGAGAGAGAGAGCAAGGCATTGTCTTTGGCTTAGAATTAGGACTAGAGACCCGCCTCAGTGCCCTCATCCAGCCTCATCATCCATCTTTATCAACCCAATACCCTCTGGTTTGTCCTAAACTTCTGTCACTGCCCCGAGAGAAGTCATCCATGCACCCAGCGAACGCCCTCATACACACAAAGCTCTTCAATAAGGACTATTCATGGCCAACACGATAGGCAGCAACAGAAAAGAACATTGTGCTTAGACACATTAATGCAGATAAAGGGTGAGCCAGAGGTGAGCAGTTGCTGAGCAAGAAAACCCCCCAAATCCAATTTCACAGAAAAATTTACTGCACAGAAATTCACAGAAACACAATGAGATGCTTCAACTGCAGCTTCATTCTCTGAAGAACTGAAGTCAAACGTCTTGATGATACAGTCCATACAGAATTCCACTCCCCACCCAAATCCCTCTCTCTTGCAAGAACAAGATCCATGAGTGGCTAGGGCAGATATCTAACTTGGCAAGTGTGTGTGTGTGTGTGTGTGTGTGTGTGTGTGTGTGTGTGTATGTTCCTTGAGGTGACCCACAGGGGATACGTGCGTCTCATCTATGAGTCACAAACAGGCTCTCTGTCTGTGTGCAAGTCCATCAGAACAAATTAGCGTCAACATCTCCTAGTTCACCTCAGGCACACGCACACACAAAGGCACGCACGTACACACACACACACACACACACACACACACACACACACCCATAGCTGCACTGTGTATCGTTAAATCTCCCTGGGGCTACATGGAATCCTCTCTTGTCCCCTCAAGCTGAAACCTCTTTCTCAGGTCCCTTCGCCTCCCATGTCAGACTATTCACTCACACTGGACAACTGCAAGCATATGCTACATCTGACACTGTTGTCCAACACTCGTTGAGATACCTGATGACATGCACGTACACATATTCATTCCACAAAGTACACTACAGTACAGGCAAAAAAATCTAAACACACTTCATATTATTAAGGTGCTTTACAAAATACTTTTAGATGACTTACACTCACAATAAAATGTTCCACTGAACACATCCTTCCTCTATGACTCAATGTATTTCTGATGTTAACAGACTATTGTGAATATTTGAGTAGATGAGCAGATTACTGAAAAATCTATGATGATTTAGAATACAGAATTTTAGTTTAAATCTCCCTGAAACATCATGAGGAAACACTTTAAGATGCACCATTGAACAGAAAATAAAAATGATTTTGAATTTGAGTACAAATAACTTTTTGGTACACTACAACCTGAAAAAAAATATATTTACATTTCTTCTTTCTTTTCTTTTATGTTCTGCATAAGTGTGAGTTAAAGTCACATACATAACAGAAAGACTTTGTCTTAATGATGAAAATCTGAAAACTGTAGTTTCAACAGAAACAGAAAGACAGAGACGAAAACAGCAGGAAGAGGAAGTCAAAGAGAGAAAAATAAATACAGAGAGAAACTGTGAAGTATAGAAACAGAGACAGACAGACAGGCAGAAGCAGATCGAAAGAGAAAAGAATAAATAGAGAGGCGGGCAGACATGGGAGCACGGAGACAGGATGTCAGCGGAGTGGACAGCAAAGTGTACTTGATGTCTGAGTGTTATAGCAGCTCTCTCTAAGCTGAGAGTCATTAAGGTTGTATGACACAGATGAACACTACATTAGCATAAGGGAGAGCCACACAACTAACTCTGTTACACTGTCTGTCACCTTTAAAGGGGTGTATTCCATCAAAATGCAGTAGTGACATCTGTGTATCTGTGTGCGCTTGTGTGCATGCGTTACTTTATATGTGTGTATGTGCACAATTTATTACAGGAAAAGAGGATAGACAATTGTACTCAATCATACTGGGACGATGATCACTGATGTGTGTGTGTGTGTGTGTGTGTGTGTGTGTGTGTGTGTGTGTGTGTGTGTGTGGCAGAATAAAAGACACTATAACAACCCCACAGCAGTACACACTGAGCGTTAGATAAGAGCCACTGTATGGGCTAGTGGCCTTGTTTAGAGAGGGCCTCACTCTGGTGTATTGTTTAATGAAGAGCTCCTCAGAAATGACACATCCACGTATACACACACATTCATTACAAATGGCACAAATAGTTGTCTAACACTTGGAAAATGAGTGTATGTTTTGTGGTTGAAAAAAAAAAAANGGCACAAATAGTTGTCTAACACTTGGAAAATGAGTGTATGTTTTGTGGTTGAAAAAAAAAAAACATCCTAAGGTCTTCCACCCGTTGATTGTTCTGCATTCCAGTTAATAATTTCCAGGGTGCATATGTCCATGACTATTCCTGGCATGTTATTAGGAGTTTTGTGCAGACAGATCCCTGCGTAGGGGAAAGTCTCATATCCCTGGCTAAGCTCTGGGTTTCTGATTGACTCTATACAACACTGCTGACTGAGTGGAAGTTGACTCACAGGGCAGCCAGTGTTTATGTCCATAAAAATAGCAGGGGGATCCTTTGTGCGTATGAGGTGTCCTCCTGATGCTGTGGCACTAAAGTACCTTAGAGCTGGGAAACACGGGATTACCCAGCCTATCCATCCAGCATTAATTGGATCAGTGTGCGTCCACGAAGGTTGGTCTGGTTGTCACTAACTAATGTTCTAATTGGATATATGTGTGCGGCTATGTGTGCATGCGTCTCTCTGTGTGTGCTTAGCTTGTGTGAGGGCTTCCCCCATGTGGACAGTAAAGCTGCTGTTGTAATACATGCCTGGGACATCACTCTCTAAGACAGTCACTCAGTCATTGTGCTGACTCGGTGACTGGTTTTTCCTGTTGCTGTAGGAACACCAAACAGGAGATTCCATCAGCAACGCACACAACATCACCAAGCAAGAAGGGGAAAGACACACAGAGGAAAAGCCTTTACCTGATAGGATCTAACATGCAGGCTGTTAACATGCTAACTCACCCGCTGCATCAAATACAGCTCTTATTCATGTTTCCTCCCTGCAGGAGTCGATGGATGCCTGTGGAGTTTAGGTCACCTCCCCCCCAAAAAAAAAGAAAAAACCCAAACTGAAGTATCTAATCAAACATGCTCAATATCAGCCAGTCACTTATATAAAGATTACAAAGGAGCAAATCTGCCAATTACCCAATTACCATATATTCTCGTGTATAAGCCGACCCCCCCGATTTTGATCTGAATGTATAATCTGAATGAATATGAAACAGCACTTTTATAAGGTCATCTCTGATTGGCCCATTCTTTTGTCTTTGACCAATCACAACAGTGCTTACTGCTACAAATGGCTGCCGCAAAATGTGCTGGATAAGATGTTATCTCATTCTAAGGTATGATTTAAATATTTTCCATGGGTAGTGGTAATGGGTAGTATTTCCACCCCTGAAAATTTTGTTCTCTGGAATTAAATTTGAATTTCTCGTGTATAAGCTGACCCCCCAATTTGCTTTGTGAAATTTGATAATTAAAAACTCGGCTTATACTCAAGTATATACAGTAAATGAAATGGATGGATGGACAGATGGACAAGATTTTCTTCAATCAACCCTTCTGCATTGCCTATCACTTGCTTTACTTAATTTGTGTCATTACAACCCAGATTTAGCATTTAAATTTTCAAATGATTCGGTTATCTCAGGACTTTCACAAGTTTATTGACCCACAAAGAACCATTTAATCTTCCAGTTGATTCAAAAATGCCAAAATCTGAAAAATTTTCTTTTGTTTGTATTTGTTTTCTATATTCATACAAGCAAGCATACTAATAGGATAAATCCTCTGTATAATTAATAAAGTACTATACAACAAAATTTCTAATCCTTAAGTTTACTGCTTAGAAAAGCATTTATAATATGAAAATATAAACCCATAATTTAACTGTAAGTCTGCTTGATGGATAATGATGGATAATTTTACTGACAGAAGAGAACATCAAACTTATTTCATCCAAGACCAAATACAAATG
The DNA here is from genome assembly GCA_014773175.1 of Lucifuga dentata. Classification (NCBI taxonomy): domain Eukaryota; kingdom Metazoa; phylum Chordata; class Actinopteri; order Ophidiiformes; family Bythitidae; genus Lucifuga; species Lucifuga dentata. Next base: position 287,456 of record VXCM01000063.1, on the reverse strand, counting down.
TATGATACTATGTATCGCTGAGAGTGGCTGGTATCAATGCTTCTTTGATGATCTTTCTGAAATGAAGCAGCAGTGAGTTCATCTGGTCCACAACTAAGGAATTGTTAGTTAAGGCTTAAGGTTATGCTATCTGTGAGGCCTTAAGTTATCTTCCATTTCCAAAAGCATGACACACAAATACGCATTTGAAACTCATGCACGCTTGATGTGCATGATGCATGATGCATTATGTGAAAGAGCTCTCTGTGTGTTTGTACTCAAGTTCTCTAGAATGCACGTCCCAACAATACACAATTACACTGTTAATATGAAAGGACTTTTGTACCACTGGTTGTACCAGCATACGCAAAAACTCTCATAACTCATAAAGTCCCCCATCATCTGCAGCACAACATGTCTGTGTGTGTGTGTGTGTGTGTGTGTGTGTGTGTGTGTGTGCGCGCGCGCACGTGTGCGTGTCAGTGGGTGGGAGGGGAGGATGTAGGGTGAGTAGATATGAGTATGGGTGAGTGGATGGGTGGTAGGAATGCTGAATGCACCAATCCATAAGCCCATCGACAGAAAAATTAACTGTTCCTCACACAGAAAGTGCACTGGAGGAGAAACATATAAACTGGATGTCCTCATAACAGTTCAAACACACACACACATGCAGACACGCACACACACACAACAGGCAGGACAAAGATGTCAATACTGAATTTCGGTGATAAAATCTTTTGACAAGGCAGTGAAAGAAGGAAAGAGAGATGCAGCAACAAAATACTGACATGAACTAATCTCGAACACAGTAAAATACATCTAAATACTGTACATATGGTACGTTATCAGGCTTTGGAAAAGGTCAAAGCTTAAGCAGACATTTATCCAGAATCACAGACATGCACAAAAAACTTTAGTCCAAAGCTAATCAGACAAGCTACAGACATTTCTTGCATCACAAATTGACCCTGCAGCCTTTGTGTGATTGTTCAGCAAAATATTTACATAACCTATGACTAAGCTACAGTATAGGAGAGAATTTTTCAGCCAAACCTTCCAATGTGAGAAGGAATGGGGTAGGTCTTGTTAAAAAATTATATCTTATGGCACTGGCTCAGATATCACACTTAAGCCATTCATTACCGATCATGTGCATTTCCTCTACGGACACACAGCTGGGGATAACAGAGCTGCCCTGAGGCATTACAACCCAGCAGCAGTCAAAATGGTTATATACACACGATACTCAGATTTTTGTCTGTGCTGCAATTGTCTGTGCAAATCATTCCAATATAAAAATGTATAAACAGAGATGCAAACACCTCAAGCTCTATGCTTGAAGGTATGTGTCATTTCTCTTTGATGACAAGGTAAGCATTGCGTTTTACAGTGCCGTTCTCATGTATTGCACATCGTATTTAATGGCATTGTATGTCAGTCCAAGCTCACAGCCCAGGTTCTGATTAATGTCGCCCATGGTACAGCATAACATACAGCATAGCACAGATATCTAAGCCATTATTTTCAGGAAATGTAGATTTTTTGTCTAAACTGAGGTGTAATAATATATAAGATCCACACAAGGCCATATACACACTAGAGTGTACTATACATTCATAACACAATGCACTGAATGGATCACAGGTACACAAGTACGAATTAAAATATTAAGTGCTGCTGTTTCATTGTGTCTGTGTGCACAAATGCAAGTGTACATGTGTGTATGCATTTGTTCATTTGTGTTTTAATGCAGTGTATGTAGCACATTTGCAAAAATCTTTCATGGCAAGCTACATAAAAATCCAACTCCTCATCTGACCTATTTCAACCATGAGACCACAACTTCCAGCACATTACATTTCATCATGGTCAAAATATAAAAGTCATGATGACCTTATAATAATCCTTTTGATCCTTGATCTTCTACCACCCAGACTGCTACCACACACACAAACACACAATCCGTGAGCGTAATTACTTGGATAATTTGGTACAGGACTGAACATGTCCTCAGATGTTCCCATCCTAAAACATATAACCTCAGACAGTAAATGTATGCATTATCCAAATCATGCAGGTTTCATCTGCAGAATGAGCATAAATGGCTGCCAGATATCTGTATTTCTGTGCTAGCATGTGCATGTATTTGCAACTTTTCCAGGCCTTGAGGAGGTAACACAACAACAAAAAACTGCCCTCACTTTTCAGGCAGTGAATCAACCTGCTCAGTCACTAATATGCAAATCACTGTGCTGATATTATATTTTTTTCATAAAGAGTAATGGATAAAATCTCATTCAATTGTTTGGTTAATTATGAAACCAGGAAAAAAACATGCTGAAAAATTTAGTCTAAAATATCAGTATCCACTGCAACTCTTGCTCTGTGATTGAGCAATGTTATTATTTGGCAATACTGCATATTTCCTGTCAAAAAGTTGTGAATTTCTTAAAAGTTGTGAAGCAGCTGCAGTCATATATTTATATATACATACTTATATGTATATATAAATATATGCTTTTTCTTTTGCCTTGGGTTGTGTGACATCACTTGGAAAAACATGAATTGTTTCTCTCTATTGGAAACAGGATGTTTTTTTTAATCAATTATCTCTTAGCAGAGGCAAACTGAGACCCCTCAACACTCTGGCCCACATGCATGTACGCACACATAAAAATACACATTCACAACTACCTCAAAAACGCACAGCCTTTGCCATTGAGAGGGGAGCCTTAGCCAATCAGAGAAAGGAGGGCAACAGAGGAGGAAGTTAGTGTGGTCACACTATGTGCTCATCATCAGCACTGACAGAAATAGCTCTGTCAAAGAGTAAACAACACATCTCATTCATAAAAAAAAAAAAAACAGCCAGCGAACCCCTACTCCCCACAGTGCAATGAGAGGGGAGGCAAGAGATAAAGATGGAGAGAAAAAGACATTCAAGTACAGAGAGAGATACTGTACAAAGACAGAGACAAAGACAGATGGAAATATAGACACAGACAAAAAGATAGCAACAAGAGAATAGTGTAAGATGTGGGGCCACAGAGTGAGAAAGAAAGCCTGATGATGACATCACATCCTCGTCACTGTTGGTTCCAGTTCCTTGGTTTGGAAAACACCAGAAACCTACGTACGTGGTGAGACACCACTTTCCTACTCTCACTCTTTCTCACTAAGTCAGACATATACAGTACATATGTAGTACCACAGATGTACATACATAGTAATCCTTCTGAATACAGCACTTGGTGCATCCATGTGTGTTAACTAGAGTCACCAGCTGCTTCTTTGCCCACACTTTGTACCCATTACACCCAATGACTTTCCATCAGAAATACACAAAATCAAATACACACACATTGTCACCATGCATTTCCAGATAACGAAATCGTTATGTGATACGTTGTTAGGCTGCATGCATGCATATGTGTGTGTGTGTGTGTGTGTGTGTGTGTGTGTGTGTGTGTGTGTGTGTGTGTGTGTGTGGTGCACACCAGAAAGTGGAAGCGATGCTTGTCGCAATGGAAGATCTATTTTTAGAAGCAAAAAGAGCGGAAGTGTCCGTTTGAACTCTTACTTCCCTTTCCAGGATTAACATGAACACATACATATGCATGCATATACACACTATCTGAGGATTCAGTTAACATGTATACTTCCTCACTACTTTCAACACCCACACAGTTTTCCAGTGATGCATGGTGGAGATGATGAGGTGAATAGTGGAATTAAATGCAGCAATCATCACTTGCAGCTAATGTTCACCTAACAATGTGCAGAACTGCACTCTACATTCATGTAGAGTGCATGAACACCAAATAAAGTCCATGTAGTATGGTATGAAATGTCAATGGGTCATATATAATGTGCTCTGTGCCTATTATGGTTTTGAGGAACTCTTACTTATATTGAGAAGACAAACATGCATAAAGTTTTAACATATTCAAATCAGCATCATCACTAGCTTTCTAATCTTACTTGGTGATAGTAAGGTGATATTAAAGCTGTGTCATTGTGATACTGATGTCATATGACTGTCATGGCACTGAGATTACAGTGGGTGTTTTCACTTCCATTTACATCATATGATATGAGGCTGATACCTGAAAGTGAGACATGAGTGGGCGACATTGTCATCACCTTGATCAGTTGACCATAACCCATGAATCAGGTGACCAAAAACTTCAGAGCAAAATAAGGCAGATTCTCTCAACCATATATGGTTGACAGTTCAGACTCAAATACCCGAAGCACTGTTATGAGGTATTGATACTCAAACAGCCATCATTCTCATGCAACTCGATGGGTGAAACATAACTTTACCCAATCTGTTCCCTATTTTCATTTTCACTGTAACTAAAACTGCAGGCCCTTTTATCATACAAAACAACACACTAAACTGTCCACAGATTATCTGCTTTAAATACTGCTTGGTAATGTGAGAGTCAAACAATTTGATCAAGCTGATGAAATAATCCTGAAATAATAGAAGGATTGTGCTCATGGTTTGACATGTTTTATGAGATTTGTAGATAATAATGCATAATTGTCTATATTGCTGAAGGCCTTACAAAGCTTACTGTAAGTTTTGAATGATTGATTTCCTCTCTTGCTAGCAGCCAATTGTTTCCATTTCACCAAAGTATGTGTACAAATGAACTTGGGATCCATGGTAGCTCATCGGTTTAGGGCAGGGTTCCCCAACTAATTTTCCCCAAGGGCCAAATTACCTCAAGCATGCCAAGCCAAAGGCCACTCCCCCTCCCAAATCACCATCATTTCCCCCCCCCCCCC
>VXCM01000063.1:257982-277955 GCA_014773175.1 Lucifuga dentata | reverse complement strand
AAAAAAAAAAAAAAAAAAAAAAAAAAAAAAAAAAAAAAAAAAAAAAAAAAAAAAAAATCACACAATCACAGCTCCACAAGCTTTCCAGACACACGCTCAGAAACTTAAAGTGCCAGGAATTATGTAAGTCCCAGGCATACCTTATATAAAGACCAGATATGTTCATGGAGAAAGAAATATCTTGACTATGGAGAAGGCATCTTTGACAGTCACATATGCCTGCCTATACACACACACGCGCGCACACAAAATAAAGGCTAGTGGTCAGGACATTGTTGAGGTAAAGGCTACTGCTTACGCCACTGTGGTTACCTCATGCAACTTGTTTCTATTCCGGTCTGCTTTGAATATAATGACTAGTCCTGTGTTTCCTGGGTGTGTATATGCACGTGTGCGAGTGCATGTGTGTGTATGTGTATTGTTCCCCAAGGGACCTACCTATGTATCTTGTCTATCCATTAATGCTGATAAGTGGACAATTATAGCAGCTGTCTTTCAGGAGCAGATCAAAGGTAAAACATACAGAGCAGCTGTAGAGCTCAGCTTTATATGCTTCAGGCTGGTGTCATTTGGGATGTTGGTTGCTTTTTAACTCTGGGATTTGAAAGAGAATCTGATGACGGCTGGTGAAATCAGGCAGGATCTTTCTCTAGTGTCCATCAATGTGCTGTACACGTCTGACCTATTTGTAATATAAAAAGAAAGTACAGTCGGCTCTACAATGGTTGAAAGAATGCCAGCAGCACAATGTGAGTTGGAAAAGATGAACAGATAAGAAAATGTGTGTGTGTGTGTGTGTGTGTACACTGATGTGTGCAAGCTTGTGTAGATACTATGTGTGTGTTTGTAAAACTGCATATGTGTGGAGCATCCATATTCATATGTGGATATGTAGGTTTGCTGGTGCGTGCATCCATGTGTGTGTGTGTGTGTGTGTGTGTGGAGACTAAAGCCCAGCTCCCCCTCCCCTGCTTGGTGTGGAAAGGTGACCGGAGCAGTGTTATGCAGCTCTGTTTCCACAGTGGAAGCCTGTTCCTGGATAGTAGCTGCAGTGGAAGTTCCCCTTCATGGAGTGAAGAAACATAAGGAGGGAAAGAGGAGAGGGATAGAGGAAAGAGAGAGCAGAGGAAGGAATGAGTGGGGAGTTTAAAGAAAGGGCAGCCCAGAGGGGAATGTACCCAGAGACAGCAGGAGCGGACCAAAAATTCAGGAGAGTGGAACAGTCAAAAGAAGAAAATGATGGGTGAAGATGAGAGCGCTCCATGGTGTTTGGAGTTTCTCCCAGATAACTCCCATGATTCCAGAAACTCACATACTAATAAAAATGGTCACTTTGTGTTTTGGCAGAAAGATTAAATTGTTTAGCTGTATTCACACACTGCACTCACTTCTCAATGCAGCCTTTCAATGCAACTCCAAAACAAACTACTCATTAGAGCGCATACCTCCGAACAAGCCTAGACTAAATTTGTCTTGGTCTAATAATATACTGGCGACTAACGACTAACATGATAATAGGACTTAACAGCTTTATTTGTCATAAGAAACCGTTTTTAAATGCCTGATTTTTTCATTGACACTGGTATATTTTAAATCTGCGCACACAAAAAACAGCCTATCTCACAATGTTAAGAAATCATTTTAAAAATTCCTGGACCTGCAATAAAATTTACTGGGTTCCTCCCTGAGCCATGCCCCACCCTTAAGCTTCACCGAACTCAGTTTAGAGCTTTTTGAGTAATCCTGCTAACAAACAAACAAATAAACCAACAGACATGGGTAAAAATACAACCTCCTCAGCAGAGGTAAAAGAATCTGCCAGTGTTCATCTGCTCACCATCAGTTCAGCCAAGATGTCAGTTATGGTGCTGCTAAAGCTACACACACACATGCTCACACCCACACACATATATTATTTGACTGATGATCCAAAACAAAATCCATATTTTAGAAATTTCAAGTTGGCCGTATGTTACTTTACTATTCCAATAGAAGAAGCTATATCCTGAAGCTGAAATGAGAAGCCTTCCAGCTATTATACACTATAAAATCTAGGAAACCGACTGCCTTGAAAAAGGTAAATAAATATAACTATTCGTCTTAAGTTATGTTTGCTTTATATCTACTTGAACTTAAGACAAATAGTTATATTACTTACCTTTTTTCAAGGCAATCGGTTTCCTAGATTTTTTTAAGTAAGATCACCTTGTCACATTTTACAGTGTACTATGTTAGATTACTAGAACGGAGCCATGCAGCTATGAGAAAATAATTCATACTCTCCAGCCAATCAGAATTGGGTATTGGGTATACTGCAGCCATGGTATAATCTAAAACAACATAAATGTCACTGTGTGTCTAAAAATGTACTTTCATTCAGTAAATGTCCAAAGGGTCACAGACTGAATTAGGGTCTCCAGAATTTCAAAGCATGAGTGTAGCCGGCCAGACCAAGGTCTAAATGAAGTAATTTATCTCACAAGCAGACAACTTTCCAAACATTACATAACATTATTGACCAAACATTTAGACAGCAGAACCTTCTCTCTTACAGAGTTAGTTAGGTGAATCACATCCGGTGAGTAAGCAGATTATTCAACCAAGAGGGAGGGGAGCAATGCTGCTTCTCTGGTCCAAGTGACATAACTAAAGCTGCTCTGATGGTCACTCCTACTGACATCACAGGATCAATAGCACACAATCACAATAACAGATATTTCACAGATACACATGGGTGTGATGGTGACTTGCAAGGTACAAGTAACTGTAGCACTACTATTAGTCTGTTGCTGTTAGAATTTAAAATGTCATACTTTCCCAGAGCGCACACGGACAAACTCGTAAATGCTTTTTGTGTTTCTAGGTGCAGTTTAATAAAAGCATGCTGAATGCTGCGTTTAGTATATCTGAGCTGCTACTGATGCTAGAGACATCCTGTAAGTGAGCAAATAAAAGGCTAATTTCACTCTGTGCAGCATACCTTCAAATGCCAAAGGAAGACACAAAAAAGGCTTCCATGGTATTTTCCTGAACTTGGGTAAGAAGCACAACAAAACTACATTTCCCCAGAACAAATATCACTTAAAAAGAGGGACTCCACTGATATTACTGAATAATTAAATTTAGTTTAGAGGTTTCATTCTTCTCTTTCGTTACACTTTTTTTTTCATACTTGTAGTTTTAGCACCAAAACAGAGATGTCATAGAGGCTATTTTTCCAGACTTTACACAGCTTCCTCTTCAGCCACAAAAGCCTTTGTTTTCATGACTCAATAGTGATCCCAAAGACCAATAAAATGCATTTAAAGTGTCCTCCTTGAAGTTAATTTATATCTTTTTTTTTTTTTTTTTTTTTTTTTGGTGGTATAACATATATTTAAGTGAAATATACTTCACATCAGACATTATTTTATCACTTACATTCCAACTTGTTTCCATACTCTTCTAATTTTTCATAATGCAATAAATCTATATGGAGTGCTCTGAGCAATTTTCTTGCATTATAATTTTAAATTAAACAAACCAAAGAGCTACAAAATATGTATTTACCAAAGGTATATCATCAAGGTTCAAATATATAATAGATAACAGATATAATAGATCCCAAAGGCAAAATGCAGCAGTCTTATGTTAGCAGAGCGTGGACCCTGAGTCACAAACCCCCTCTAATGTATCATGCAACATCTCTGAGTGTGTGTGGAGAGCAAGCTTTGTTCTGAGAGAAAGGGTGGGAAATTATCAGCTTAAAATTATGCAAAAAAGATTTTTTTGTTTTAATATAATGTCAATGATCACTGTGCTGTCACTGCACAAGCATTTCAGTGTAGGTGGGCCTACAATTAAAACAATTCTATTCATTGCAAATACTACTGATAATTATAGAGGACACTCACTGGTGTTCCATATATGTGTTCCATGGTCTTACATCAGCAGTGAATTATGTCAGCATTTTTTGGCATTGCTCTGCCACACACAACAACTCAGGACTTCCAGTTATGGGGAGTGCCAGGCGTAAATACTTGCTCTACAGGTATGCTGTGGGGTGAACATCAGGAGGGATGTCCTGTTTTTTTCTCTAGCTCATGGAAATTTCTGGGAGTGTTTCTCTGCGCGCACTGAGAACTTCTGAGAAGACAACAAAAATGCACTGGGATTATTGGGAGCTGGTGCCCACGCAGAAGATAAGACATGCTGGGATAAATACATGAATTTCCCATTACCAGGAAATTGATGAGCAACAGGTTTCAATCATGAGATGTTTTAAATGACAGAGTTCAGATGCAGTGAGTCACAACAGGTGATTTTTAAAGAAAATGTCAAAGCTGAGCGGAAAAAACATGCACACACTGTGATCTTTCATGCAATCAATAAAGAGTTATTATTCACAACTGACACTGCTAAGGTATCTATTGTACAAGTATGACTTTTAACCTCTGACATCCAGCAAGTAAGAATGGAGGAAGAGAGACTGTGACTCCATTCCTGGTTTCAGCTGAATGAGTCAAAAGATGTTTGTTTATGGTGTAAAGAGATACTCCTATTTAAATGATTATGATCATTTATTTAAAGAATACATTATTTGGGCGTCAGGAGAATTTGTAACTTAGTTTTTACCTGTGGTCTTTAACCAGTCTTTAAACTAGTCTTTTCCTCCATTTAAAACATTCATTTCAAAGCCATGATAACTTATTAAATGTTATTTAGCATTTTTTGCATGTGTGTATTTACATGTGTTTTGTATTGAGCATATATACATTAGACCCTGCTCAAGCAAGATGCCTCAGGGTACCGTATGTGAGCAAAGTTTATACTGCATACACATACACTTACCCAAAACAAATGTTCACGTGTTTCTTAAAACAATTTCAAAGTTTCAAAGTGATGTTGTATTTCTCGTATTAAACACAACTTTATATGAGTTTAATCATGTTCAGCCACTAGCCCTGGACATTGATACCTACAGTCAAAGTTACATTCTAGATTTGAGCTTGAAAACCTGAAAGATTAATGGCTTATACCTCATGATCTAAATAAAAGGTGAATATGTATTTCTGATTGGTTTAATTATGTCTCCTGTCGCTAAATGGCTAATGAAACATGCTTCATAAATAAAGTGACATGTTTATCAGAGTACATTGTGAATTATTAAATGCAGACTGTTTCTTCTTCAAACTTCATGCTACTAAACTGTGAATTTCAACACTTCTTTTCAGTCTAATTTCTTACAGTTACACTGTAAATCAGAAAAGGAGAATGAAGCAATATCATTTGATTTTTTTTTTCGATTTTTTTTTTTTTACTTAGATATTTTACTTAGATCTTTGAAATAATCAAGACTGACAGGTAGAGGGGGAAAAGATTTTGAATGCAGGTAATGCCTGCACATCCTCAGGGCAGCAATGCTGGTAGTCATCTGTGTCTGAACCTCTGTACAGATTTATGGGCTAAAAGGTAAACTGTGCCACTACAATGAAATATTATTTTAATGCTATCCATCCCCACTGTATGAAATATCAAAGGCTGATGGGATTTTGACAAATGATCAGAGTTTATGAGTCAGCTTGTACAAAATCACTAAAGTTTTATAATACATGCACATGCAAGCACTGGTGCAGAAATACACACATGAACACAGCTGGAGGCAAAGACAAGATTAGACACATTCCTCATTTAAAAACCTACATTTGCTGCTCTCCTTCTCTAACAGAGATGCACATACCTGAAGTTAATTAACATACTATGTCTCATTAACAATAGACACAAACCAAACATTTCATTTAGAACTCTGAGGAAGGAGGTGAGTCAGCTTGGCTGGAAAAAGAGAAAGTGCTGGGAATTTGTTAACTCTTTGATAAGTAATCAAAAAATAAACTAGAAATTAACCCAAAAAAAGCCAAAAATGCTAAAAGCCAAATGCTGTCTCTGTATTTGAAATGCAAATATGATCAGTCACTGTGTTGATGTGTAATAAATCTGACATTCAAAAAACAGGCTGATTTTGTCCATTTTAAAGTAAATTTGACCTTGTAGTGTAAAGCACTATTTCATAAAGAAGAAGAGTATATTATATCTTTTTTTTAAAAAGCATGTTCTTTTACTGTACATTCGAGGTGATATCAATCAAACTGTATATTACTTGTATTTGTATTATATGTACTTTTGTATACTGTATATTTTTCTATTTTATACCAATTTTAGTTTGACTGATAGTACCTGGAACGCACAGTAAAAAAAAACCATGATTTTAAAAAATGCATGAAATGTTTTTGCAAATGAACTCTAAAATCATAGGCAAAACTACAATTTAATGTGATTCACAAATCAACGCAAGAAATATTGTGAAAAGTCATACACAATCAAACCAGTCCAACTTATTCCTACCTTAACCTTAACATACCTTTGCACAATCTCATTTCTATTTCTAGCTAGTGTGTGCGTTAATGTGTGCATGTGCAAAGAGACAGAGAGGGGGAAACAGTGGTGGTGCAGAGCACACTGCTAGGATCTCTGCAGGTATGAGTGACTCAACAGTCCACTTGGGACTTGAAACCATCATACTTCAAAAAACTGTGTCATCAGGGGGGGACAGCCCAAACAAGGAAACATTCCATCTTTGCCCACAACAGTGACTCATACAGAAATGCAGCTACTTGTTTATCTGCGTGTGTGTGTGTGTGTGTGTGTGTGTGTGTGTGTGTGTGTGTGTGTGTGTGTGTGTGTGTAAATGCCCATGTGGTCAGCGAGTGACCCAGAATGACATTCCTCTGAGCCACAGCAAAGTGTCAAATTCAGAGCACATATTTAGACCCCCATACACTGAGTAAAATCACAGAATACACACACACACACACACACTCTGCTCAAGTGTTGGATATCTAAAGGGCGACAAAGACACTGACTCAGCTACCAAACTGTCATCATTCCTTTATATGAAATCAGCCCGCAGTGCAATTACAAGCTGAAAGCAGATACCTGAGCTGCAGTTGTGGGAGTGGCACGAGTGGATGTGAAACTAATCAAGGTGTGGAGAGCTCAGCCACACAGCGCTGCCATCCCTCAAAGCGTGGTCCAGATATTAATAAGTGAAGGGCATCTGTTTGTCACACACTCACAAGCATGAATACACTTGCAACAATGCATACATACACTCCAATATACACAGCGAAATACAAATGCAAAAATTCTCCATAACATTTCAAGTGTCTGCAAGCATATTTATATGAAGCTTATTTAGAAACTCGATATAAATATTTAGATAATCCTTTATTCCTTGATGTACTGCAGTATGGATACTATCTCAACAATGTGGAGTTTCTGCCTGTTTATTGTGTGATATCTTCATCTAAACACATTGAGAGGGGGAGTTTTGTGATGTTGTAACCTTAAGGAGAAAACAGCATCACATCTCACTCACACACACACTTATACATGTTCCTGTTTCTGACATCTCCTAGAAAATGCCCTTTAAACAACTGCCTACTCTAAGGTGAGTCATACACCCACTGTTCACATAGTTCTTCACTCTATCTTACAAATTACACCCACACACGCTTAAATTCACAATTAGCAATTAAATTATTATCTTCACACTGCACTGACACAATTTTTGGTTGCCGGTAACATCACATAATAGGTCTTTTGACTGGCAGGTCCATAGGTAAGCGGCCAGATCTTGTGCAGGTCAGCAGAAGTCGAAGTCACAGATACACTCACAGCAGAATTCTTGTCAAAACTCAGACATATTTAGGGTAAAATTTCCCAAACCCTGAGCGATAGTGCGACATATGCTGTACTTTTGAGCTCACGCTGTTTCTCAACACAATGATTGCTCAATGTCAAAATTGTACTGGGTGCAAAGTCTTTTTGTGTCTTTCTTTCAGGAGCCTGACAAACTATGTGACAGATTAACTCAGTTCAAGAGTGTGAAACCATCAGCATCAGTCATTTAAATTACTGAAGAAAAACAAAATTCTGTAAGTGTCACTTTTTTTTGGCTGCTCGCACATTAAACGCCTCAGGACCTTCTCTCAGATAGGACCTGAATGAGCATCCTTTATATTTGCATTTTGTACTGATCTCTGCTGCTGCTGCTTGTGTTTCTTTAATGTCAACAGTTGCACAGAGCCTCTTTTATCTGGGTGTGACTGACATGACTGACGAGAGGCCCATCCATCAACACTCCAAACCCCATCATATGTCTACATACAAGGCTTGGGTTTAAAGATGTCGCTGCAGTAACTCTTTAAACATAGAAGTGTTGTATACATGCATCTGAATTCTGTGGCTGATGATTATCTGCCATGTCTGCCTGCATACCCAGACTTGGAGACTGTAGAAAAACACGAGTACTTACAATGAGAGTTATTATAAAGGAGTCAGACCAGTTTCGCTAATTACCAATTTCAGCTTTGAATCACGAAACATTACAATGAAACATGAAAGTGGTCAGAAATAGCTTTTAATCTATCAGTAACATTAAACAATAAGTCATATAAAGCTAGAATGTGGTTAGTAATATAACATGGTCTTATCTTAAAGTTGTCATAAGGAATATTTTTCTGTGTGGCTTGGGGCCAAACAGAGAGGTTCCTACTGAGGGCATCAGTGAAATAATCAGCCACTTAAGAAGGTATGAAATAGCTCATGCAGTTGTGTGTTGTAGCATGCTGGATCCTGTCTGCTGCACACCTGCTACTCACAACAGTGTGTTCGTGTGTGTAAGAGAATTACATACGCTCGCCTTTTCATATATTACTGAAAGGCCAGCTTCTGTACATATGCTCCAGGAAAGATTTCTCTACGTAAGTAAAGAGGTGATAGTGATCACATTGCAAAAAAAAAAAGTACTGTACCCATTGACCTTCCACTGCCATCAGCCATCAGGAAAACTCCTTCGACTCTATTACCCCCATTCTAAACACTCACACACAAAAACAGAAAGATTTTCATGGCAAAACAGCATAGACCTTTAAAGTTATCTCTCACTGTAGACATGCAAATGAAGCCAGTGCATACATCCTTCCTACACCTTCTTATACTGTTGCTTCCCTCCCAAAAGTAAATGTATGGATGCTGGGTGGAGGATTTGTAAGATTGACAACAGTGCACACACAAACAAAGACAAATACATGCAACTTGTCCTCAGTACACACTGTCACTCCCTGTCCAAAATTTACACAATGTGGTGATTCATGTTGTTAAATTTCATTGCATGGTAAGTTGTAACAGGTGATAAATCAGCAAGGGAAACTACAGAACGTTACGCTCAAGCTGTGCAACATCTCTCCCTGTGTCGAGACACACACACACGTGAAAAAAGTGCAAAAAACACGTTTGGTTAGATCATATGATGGCCCAGAATCACTCAGTGATACACATCTCCGGTGGCATGGTTCAAGGAAACACTTCACTGCTCTCTTCTCTCCTGTGTTTGGGCACTGGTGTGATAAGGCTGTGATGGATTGTATTACTTCACTTGGGTACTCCCAAGGGGAATCCCCTTGGTGTGGTTTTGTATGTGTGTGTGTCTGAGTTTGTGTGCGTCCCCACAGAAAGGAAGAATACCACCATTGAGCACCCTGCCATTGCGCCAGCAATCCTCTCCCCCGCACCTCTATCCCTTCCCGTCCTCACTCGCACTCTGACGTACAGTTGGAGCAGATTTGGTGACACAAAGATAAAAGCCTTCCTCTGTTTCTCTCTTTCTCTGCTTTCCTCTTTCTCCAGTGTCACCAGAGCGCTGAGTGCCGGTGACTTGGCCGTAGACATAGAGAGCTCATTCAAACTGACACAATCACTTTTCACTTCTGTTTTCAGATAAGACAGAGTTCAGTGTGTCTTGGGGCAATATAGTCAGAAGCTCTGCACAGGATGCTAAACTACAGTATATACAACAACTGTACACTTGAGACTGTACAAGTGAGACAGCCAGCAACTTCATTACACTCTTCACACAAAGGCTTTAACTTCCCTCTCTCACAATTTTGACAATACTGACAAGTCTCCAATTGCTTAAAAGTTCTATTCAGAGACAGAAGACTCTGTCCTATCAGTTTATTGCCAGATAATCAGTATTACAGACAGAAAGATCAACAAACCAAACTAAATGCTGAATAGAGAAAGTTCTTTTCATGAACCCAATCAACTGATATTGAAGTACATAATTCACCTGGCAAAACTAAAAGGAATGAATTGGGGAACTGTGGGTGTGGGAATTCAGAGAAAAAAGCCACCTACGTTCTTAAAGGCCCATATGAAGAAGTGAATTCTGGCAATGGTGTTGAGTATTAAGAAAGGTGAACATTCCTGATGGAACCAGTAAATGTGTTCTTCAGTCATGGGGTGATATAACCAAAAAAATTAACTCATATGTCTTTCGGTTTGCAATACAGCAACATAAATAAAGCCAACACATACAGAGATATACTGTTGTCATTTAACATACTAAAAAATATGTTTTGCATTACTTTTGGAGTTAAAGAGATAAAAAAAAAAGTGTCATAAATGTGTGGTGGGTTATTGTTCGTGAGTGTGTGCGAGTCACCTGATATATGACGCTGATGGATGCAGTTGATTACCCGCATATCCAAATATATTACAGGACGTGGTTATAATCTCTAATCACCTCCATGTCTGGCAGAAAAAAGGGAGCAGGTTAATCTGGATTACACGTCACAATTGTGAGGTCACAGCAAAGGCAACTGATCCCCTCACTGTCTAGGAAGAGAGAAAGACAAGCAGAAACATAACAATGCTGATAGGTGATAAAAATTAAACCTCGATAACAAAGGCACTACTTCTGCATATTACCAAGGAAAATAAACACTGTTATTGACTTACATCTAGCATATGCTGATAAGTACTATACAAATGTCAAAGACCAATTTATAATAAGATAAATTATCCATTTATAAGACCTTACCCTAAATAACCCCCATCTATGACAAGGAACATGGCCAGCAAAGCTACTGGAATGCAGACAGACTTGTGATCTTTTGGATATGTCTAGGCTTTAAAAAAAATTCCATGAGGATGGAATTAGGTCAATTTTTAATTCAATGAAAAATGCTACAATAAGACTATAGTGAACTAAATCCAATCAGGGACCTAAAATAACCAAATACATTTGTCTTTGTCATAAGGGGGGCGTCATACCAGGATTAAAGTCTTTACCCTGTAATTCATACCTGCCCCTTCAAGCACTTAACCAGCCAAGTGCTCACTCTATTAGATCTATTAGATATAGATTAGAAACAATATTTCAAAGTACCAACTAATAACCAAACAGAAGAAATGCTTTGTAAATTGTGTCAGAAGGCACAACTAAATTAAAAAATTTACCAAATGACAAATTTAAGAGTTTCAGTTTTCCCGTAATCTAGGCCTGTTGGCAAGGACCTGTGTACCTGTTTAATCCAGGACTGACCATAGTGTGTACCGGTGCTCATTAATCACTATTCACTTAAGTAATAACAACAATACCATAACTACAGTATAAATGACCGGAATATTGAATAGTCTGCACACTTCATCGAATGCTTGATTACAGGTCACTACCACCACAAACTGTATTTTGTAAAAAAATAAATTAATTAATTAAAAAAAAAAAAAAATTAAATTAAATTAAATTAAAAAAATATTGGAGAATTGTGAATTCAGTACTGTCTCATTGCATGTTTTGGTGGACAGACTGGGATTTTCTAAGCACATCCGTGTAATGTGTGTTTTCCGTGGTTTCCTTATCTCCAGCGGGCAGTGTTATCTGCGTCAAGGTGTAACACAGGAGAGGGATATCCCAGGCGGAAACACATCCATTCGCTGTGTCAGAACTGTGCGTGCCTGTCTTTCATTGCTGCTTATTTGAATATTAAAATAAATACTTTTCCAATGTTTCCTGTAGAAGCGGTGTTGCCTACGACACTTTATTTTCCACCCGGTCCCCTCAACCAAGACCCCTCTGTGCGCAGTAGGCGTTGAGAAAGCTCAAACTATCCCATTTACAAACCTGGTACGCGTGTCTGCGAACCATCTTCGGATCTATAATCTTAATTCTCCACATTTCCAACCGTGTACCTGGACAGACAAGCTGTGAAAGCGAGACTTGCTGTCAGTACTGTATGACAGCAACATCAGCTGACTGTAAAACTATCCCTACTGAATAAACTGCTGACTGAATTTGTGAGCCGTGGCTGCTTTCATATTGGATCCAGCAGCCGGGGTGCCTAAGCCGAATGAAAACGGGGACACGCTTTCCGGCTAAAAATACTTGTCTACGACTATATTTGGCTTGGCTGGATCACAATCGTAGTGCTAAAATAGCCGGGCCCGCCCCGGCACAATGAATGGACTCTCTTCTATCTCGCTCTTCCTCCGTCCGCCAACTGCTAAATTTAGCACCAAGGCTTGCGTCAATCACGAGCCTCAGTGCGTCAAGGCTTCCACCCGCCCCCCGGAGCTTCTCATTGGTCAGAATGAGCACGTGGACGGCAAAAAATACGCGCCTTGTGATTGGCTGTGATGGACGCTTGGTTTAATTTTCAGTTTGCTAACCACGCTTGATTCAACGTAACCTGTTGATTATATCATTGCTTTTCCACAGTGATAAAAGATTAACCACATTTCTAAATCCCCAATCCTCAATTTTGACCATGTAAGTATGAACTAAATTCACATGCATAACCAAATACTGACGACATATAGATGAAAAATTAGAATTCCAAGTAATCCTACATGAAAATATAAGTCTTTAATATGTAACGTTACAGAAACTATTAATAACTTATTTGTCTAATGTCAATTAATCTGTGTATGACAGAACCTGTCAGTGAATGTTGGAGTGAAAGCAGGCTCCAGTAGGTAGATTTTTTTAGGGTTGGGATGAGCTTTTTCATTGTGTCTTTTAGCCATCTGTGACACTCAGAAGTTGAGTATTCAATGAAGTTCTGCAGAGCAAATATAAAATAAATAGTCAGTTACATCCTAGGTTCCCCATCCTGCTCAACACCCACAGAATTGTTTATTTCCCAGTATCTCTGCTAACCTGATTGGCTAAGTCAGGTATATTCACTTGATCAGGAGTTGTGCCTCCTTGATCAGAACTGGCTAATGAGGTGTGTAGCGCACAGAGAGATGAGAAATACGCTGTGTTGTAGTCCTGGGGATCAGGATTGAGAACTTAGTTCTAGAACCAAGTGGCATTAGTTGCCTGTGTTGAAACCATATTTTCTGCTAATAAGATGACATATATATATAGCAGATTACCTTGTTTAAGGACTTTTTTACAAATTAGGGCCATTGTCTTCACGGAATAAGCATGATCTCTGCACTAGTATTAACAAAATATGGTTTTGGAAACTGGAAATGGAAACCAAGTAAAATGACTTCATCTCCCTAGCAGGAAAATAAGATTTTAGGATTTCATAATGCAGCATATTACATGTTAAGATAGATATCAGCATATTACATGTTAAGATAGATGTTTTATCTTGGGCTCAAAACCCAGGATATAATGATTAAGGAAATGCTGCTGATTTATGTTGCAGATGTTGCTGGATGGTATAGTATCTGTCATGACAAGATCCCCTTGTCCAGCTCGTGAAGACGTATTAAGCCTAACATGAACGTACTTGAGCCTGTATCCTTCAGGCAGCAGTAGGTGCCTGCAAGTTATGGACTCATATTATATACTTCACTCATGTTATGTACTTTATAATTATATTAAGTATAATTTAGCCTTGTCCTCATAGTAGATTCAGCTACAGGACATAGATCCAGTGTCTTGCTCAAGAGCACTTGGGCTTGAAAACCCAGGTCAGTAAGTCAGTTTCTCTATAATCATTCTGCCACTCTATCCAGCACACTATTGTCATCAGTGAGCTTTTTTTATATCCCTATTCTCTCTCTCTCTCTCTCTCTCTCTCTCTCTCTCTCNACACACACACACACACACACACACACACACACACGACCATTTAGCATCTGTGAGAATGTAAACACTGACTGTTTACATATAGCTAACATGTTATTGTTTTGGTCAGTATGTTATTAGATATGATTAGAAATGGGTAACTTACCACATTGTTTATATTTTTATGTAATTTCGATTAAATATGCTTATATGTAATTATTATTTATATTAATATATTTCATTTTAAATAAGTGTATTTCAGTTGACTTTTTTTTTTTTTTTACTTTTTGACGATTTATGTTTTGTGTAAGAATCTAATTTGAACCAATGCAGACTGCTCAATGAATGTGCAGTACTGTAGGTTTTACACAATGTGAGCATGGCGCACGATCGCCTGCCTGCCCTCGACAGTCTTCCCTGCAACCATAAAACCAATTCTCTTTCTCGCTCTCTCTTATCCTTTCTCTCCCCGCCTTCTCTCTCTCTCTCTCTCTCTCTGGCAAGGCGTTTGGGGCTTATGTGTTTGGTACTGTACAGAGAGAGAGAGAGAGAGAAAGAGAGAGAGAGAGAGAGAGAGAGAGAGAGAGAGAGATCTACAGTGAGTGACGTCACCCCTCCCATGGCGTCACATTGACGTAGCGCATACCAGGAGGCAGAGCCCACATAAATGCATGACTTTCTCTCTTCAGACGGCGCACATAAACAAACCTGCGTTACAACTCCACATTTGCAAAGCATCCAGCACCACTGACACGCTCATGGAACGGACGCAGACACACTCCTTGTACTCGGGAGTTTTTAATTTTTTTATATTCAGTCTTTCTACTTTTTGTCTTTTAAAGAAGTAAGAAGGAAGCAAGAAACTTTTGCCGCCGGTGCACGTGCCTCTTCAATACTAAGATTTTTTTTTTATTATTATTTTTTTATAATTCCACAGTTACAGCGACTCTTGGTGATTACTCTGGATATAAATAGGATACTTTATGAGAGGTTATTACCATATGTAAAGACGGAACCCCTACAGCAAACCAGTAAGTACATTGGTCTGTAGTATCTGTGAATGAATGACTTTGACTCTTATATTGCCAGACGCAAAACTGTTATCGTATATGTAAGTTTTCTGGGTATGTATGGTTCATTTTAACCAAATATTAGGCGTGTTTTGTTAAAATTTCTCTCCTGTATTTTTACCGGAGTCTGAGGTGCCTAACTTTGTATACGCGTAACCTGTTGATATGTCCAGCTTTTGCCGGGGAGTCTGGTACGCGCCGAGATGGTCATATGTTATATGTATGCGTGTCGTCTACAGCAGATGAATCTGAATCTGAATTAAATTTGTCTGAGAAGGTATCATATCCTTTCTGGTTGTCATGGAAATGGGATGCCTCTCACTCACACAATGAATAGTGGAGTCAGACTCACTAATGGTCTGAGTGGAGAGTGGTCTAACCTACATTCAGACAGGAGCAGAGTGAGGAGAGTCTGCCCATTAAAGCCTTTTGATTTCGTTCCATGGGGTGTTTTTGACTCGTTTAGGCTTTTTAGGGGGTTGTCTTGTTTGTGATGGATTTATAAGTAAGATATTGTGGCTCTCTTAAGGGTGTGTGGAAGTGATAGTATGTCTATGCCTCTGTTATTTTACATATTGTTCTATAATATCCACTGTCAGTGCATGTTATTGTTTTTTTTTGTTTTTTTTTTCCTGGTCTTGTCTTAGTTTGGAGAAGATTAAGCTACTTTTAAAGGTGATCACTGTTTTCCAAACAGTCTGACCTGCCCATGTCTCAGTTCTGTGAGCTGTCGGTGGCCAACCGTAAATGTCAGCAGTCAACACTGTCTACCCCTCTGTGGGGACATGGCCTCTCTTCCCATTCATCGCAGGAAAAACATCCTCAGCCATTTAATATAAAGCCACATCAAATTTATTCAGCTTTCTGTTAAATGTTTCCTGGAGACATATGATGAAAACACACGGACACACGGACTGTATAGCTGCCAGGCAGGATCCGTAGTTTGAACCCCATGATCCTAAATTATAAGAAACTGAAAAAGAATTGGATATTGTTTGGTACCATATTTCTTTCTTTCTTTCTTTCTTTCTTTCTTTCTTTCTTTCTTTCTTTCTTTCGCACACACAGTCTGGCTTGCACGCGCACATGCACTTCTGACAGTCTGGCTCTCATGGCTGATTTACAGTACTCACATATTTCTCTGCTCCCTCCTTTATGTTTTCTCTTTTCTGTCTCTGTTTGCTGGAAGACTCGCGCTGTCCGGGGTTATTGGTGTAAGGGGCTAACGGGGGCTACCGACGCTCCGGGCGCGTGCTTTGCAGCTCTTTATCGTTCTCTTGGTTACTGGTGCTCACGGACCAGAGCCCACCGGCCGGCTCAGCCTCAAAAGAGAGCGAGGGGCACACAGCCTATAGGGGGAAAAAAACTGCCTGAACGTCTCACCTTGCTGAAAGTGAATCAAAATATATGTTATTACTTTAACATGAACTTTTAATTTAGATTCCACTTTGTAAAAATAGATCAAAAGTTGTGACAGGAGCCCAGCTTATTATGGTTATGTAAGTTAGACTATTAAAACTTGCATCAAAGCATAAAGCCTTTCTGGTGATGATAGCATCTTGTACCTTTACGCATTTTTGTATGCGTAAAGGTTCTATACCACTCAAATGGCTCCACCAGACCTTTCCAACAGTGAATAAAGCCTGCTCTGCTTAAATGTTCCATGTCATCCTTAATGAACAAACTGTACATTCTTACTTGCTTGTTTGTCTTTTTCGTTTTCAGTATATCTGAAGCTTCTATGTGACATTTAGATCCATATCTATATCATGCAACACATGATGTTCAGTGTTACCATTCAGAGTCTGAGAGTTAAGAGAAAAGACTGAAGTGGCGAAACTGGAGAAAAGTGGTTGGTGTGTGACACTGAGTGGACCATTAGATGTGTTGACACAGAGATAAGGAAAGACAGCAGGCTGCAGGTGCCTGTAGCCCAGCGAGCCGGTTATGTGGGCTGCGGTGTGGCTTGTCAACAGAAGGTATTGGGATACATATCGAGTGGTCTCTCCACTTGGCCGTATACCAGAGGGGTCCGAGTGTGAACATGTTTAAGAGAGAGGGTGTGGGCTCATGACAGAGGATGTGTGTGACAGAAAGGGGGCGCTCTGGGCTTTGAAATCCACTGGCTAGTGCGCCCATGCTGCAGTGAGAGTGATTGGAGGCGCACGGCGCACAGGAGTCCTCTGGTTTGGTTTCGGGTCCGACTCTCCTGACTTTCCTTTTTCTCTCCCTCTGGATGAACCCTGAGCAAGTGAATACGGTGGTGATCAAAGGCAAGAGCGATGGCCTGGAGGCAGTGGCACAGACTGCTTTTATGAAACTTATGACTTTTGTAGACTGTATTTGTTGATCCATTTGCGTTTAGTTTTTTTTAAGAATCAACTTGCTTTGTAGCTTTAATTTAAAAGTAGTTTACTCTTACCTGTAGCAGCCTAATTAAAGTATACGATGATATGACAAAATGAATAGTCAGAATGAAACTTGTCGCCCACGTAATTAGGTCTTGAAATGAAGTAAAGTGAGCAGTTCTTAACATTTTCTGTGTAGCACGAATCCAACGTCAAATTTAATCCACACACTTTTGTATGTTTGGATTGAATTTATTAAGGTTTTTGTCCTTACTTTATTTTCTTATAGAGTTGGCTCACTGCAGTGTCTTGATTTCTGGAGTAATATTCTGGGGTAATATTCTTTTGCCCGCAAATGAATTTAAATGCCTGTATCTGTCTCTGCTACTTTTCATCTCATTGAAAGGCGTGTAAATGTGAGATCAGAAGTGTGCCAAAATGATCTCTTTCAGGTGTTAAATGACATGGTTCTTTATTGTCTTTAAATTGCGTCGATCTTTCTTTGGGCCTAAATATTGCTGGCTGCTACAGAAGAGTAAACCTCATAGTACTTGATAAAATCTGGGAAAGGTCTATAAAATTATCTGTCCAAGATCATTTAAGCTTTCATCAGTGTTTTTCTAAAATGATATTTGAATAACGACAGGCTGTCCATCTTTTTACTCAGCCTATCACATCACTTGACTGTAACAGACTTCTCTCCTCCAGACACAGGTTCGGAAGAGCGCGCTCAGCCGAGCTCGGAGCCCCGGCGATTGGACACTTCCTCCACTGCGTCCGCCGAGTGTTCCACGCTCCAGGAGCCCTATCCCGGCCGCAGCCACGCCACCCCTCAACCCCGGACACCCAGCACCATTCAGCGCGAAGCTCTTTCACCAGGTACAGACCGGGAACCCGAGTCCTTCGTCCTTGCCTTTTCTCTTTCTTTTTTCTCTTTCCCTATATTCTGTCATGCTGATGCGTTTTAGCGCAAGAAACTCTTTCCTGGTGGTGCATGACTCTTTTTGCACACTATGTTGTAAAGAAATATTAAATAAGTATAGCCCCGAAAAGCTGCTGTGAGACGTTATTTTACTGCATCAACGAAGAGATCAAACACATATTAAACATCTGATCTTAAACTCAATTTTTACAGTCTCTAATTGCAAGTCCAGAACCCAATGAAAAAGTTTTAACATTGTGTATGTTACATTATATGTTATGTTAACATTGTATATGTTATATGGTTATCTGTTTTGTGCATGTGTGAGATCTGCGCGCTCACGTGCTCGTTTACGTGTGTGCGTGTGTGTGTGTGTCTGTATGTGTGTCTGTATGTGTGTCTGTGTGTGTGTTTGTGTCAGACAGTCGCAGACCGAATTGACATTTCAATCGTTAGATAAACTGGCAAAAATAAGAGACTTATAAGACCAGACACCGGAATCCAAAAACCGGGGGCGAAATCATAATAGTCATAGACACTGATCCTTCTGATGACTCCACAAGGTCTTGCCTTTACCGAGAAAATATGCCGAATTATGCTTGTATTTTATTTATTTATTTATTTATTTATTTATTTATTTTTATTTTTTTTTTGATTTTTTAAAAATATATATAGTGTCTTGGATCTGTCTAATGAACACTGGTTTTTCCATCTCAGTAAAATAAGCAAACATATTTTTAGTATAAATGTGCTGTGCTTTGTGTGTGTTTATTGTGTGTGCATATGATTATGTCAATGCATATAAATGCAGTATTAGATTTGTTCAACATGTGAGAGGCCATTCATACAATTTAATTAATTGACAAATATTGATTACCAAGATGTGTTTTCTTGTATTTATGTCTGCACTTCATGTTTTTATTTGTTAGATCTATGGCATTCTGACAATGAACAAGCGCGCTCAGTTATTGGAACAGCTGCAGTTTGTCCAGTTGAAATGCACACCTCGAGGTTAGAGACTGTTTCCCTTTGCCTCACTGCACCACCTGTGTCTGATTCTGCTTGCGTTGTCTGTCCTCTTTTCTTTCACCCACACACACACACACACACACACACACATGCACCTGCTTGCATGCAAGTGTAATACAGCAATTTCTTGGTGGTGCTGGAGTCTTAAAAGTTCTTGCTTCAATAAAAGTAAAGACACTCAAATCCCTGATGCAATGATTTGCATTGACGAGTGTGTGTAAGAGGGTGCACAGTGGGAGCATGGGTGCGTTTGTTACTGAGCGCAATCCACGCAGAACATATGAAAAGCAATAAAAGATGAGATTTTTGCAGACAGCGGCCCTTCAAGTGTGTGTGGTTTTACAGGTTCTTCTCAGCATAAGGGCAAATGAGGGTAAATGAGGGTATACACGTTCATGTTTACATTTTGAACATTATTAGTGATGAAAGTGTGTGTGTGTATGTGTTTGTGTGTGTGGTTGTGTGCCTGTATGCGCGTATACGTGTGTATGCAAAAACATCATCAAAAGCCTCTTTTTTCTTCTGCCTCTCTCTCTCTCTCTCTCTCTCTCTCTCTCTCTCTCTCTCTCTCTCTCTATCTATCTATCTATCTTAAGCATATCTAGTTTCAGTAATTGCTATCTTAATGTCCACTGCAGCAGTGATGCATTTCTTTCATCTCTTGTCAGCCCTCAAACCCAACTCAAAATTTATTAGAA